>JAJHSJ010002115.1:0-66061 GCA_021015155.1 Magnolia officinalis | reverse complement strand
TTTCGATTCGGGTGTCAAGATCTCACGATTCGATAACTGAATTGCACCATTTTAGTATTAGAGCAGGAATTGTTGGGGAACCGCCGACGTTACATCATCTCCTAATGGCTTCAAAGGGGTGACACAAGAAGAGTTTGTGTAAGTGATCTTATTGATACACACACTCACAGAGTGGGTCAATCAACTCACGCATGCGATAGGTAATCTCACTAATCAAGTGGGAGAGTTCTAGCGTGGAGGGAATCCGGAAACCAAAATTGGAGCACATGAACACATAGAGGAAGGTCCCCGCCAAGGCCCTAACCAACAAAGGGTGGTCCCAACTTATCAAGACATCAATGATTGACTCATTCAATTGTTAGAATGTGACGGAGAACCAGGAATTAAAGTAAAAATTCTGAAAACGACGAATAGATCCACAAAGTAAAAAAGTTGACATCTAAAGTGAATAAGTGATTGATACATTAACATTGGACCTTCACTTGAATTCACCAATGGACCAATTGATTGATTCAATTATAGTGACAATCGCATTAATAGATGTGCAAATAGGTCTCAACACTCAATCAAGGTTTACGTAACGGTAATGGTAACGGTCATTACTATTACACGTTGCGGGATCGTAACGGCCCCGTAACGGTCCTGTAACAGTTTTTTCGAAAAATAAAAAAGGGTCGTAACGGCCTATACCGGGGCCTTAACGGCTGTTACAGCCCGTATCATAACATAACGATGGTGGCCGTTACGGCCACCGTTACCATTTTGGAACACCTTGCACTCAATTGAAGTAACTTTTGTAAAAGATGACTATAGCACAAAAAACGAAGCAAATGTTTCAAGATCCACAAAGAACTTAAAAAAATTACAACATACAATTTAGCACCCACAATAGTGCAATCGAAAGAGTACATCTACAATGGAATCCAACAAAGGTTGTGTCGAGCCAATGCTTTGGGGCGCCACTAGTTTCCACTAAAGAAGAAAATTCGTTGTAAAGGTAGTACAAGTCCAAAGGTTGAGATTGGTTTCCAACTCGAGAACGAGTTCTTTCAAAGCCAGAAAGTTGATGCAAGCCCATGGCCCACGTAGGCCCACAACCCATCGCAAGGCCTAGGGCCCAACATGCTGATTTTAAATTGTTTATTTATATATTTTGGACAATATATCAAGATTTGTAATTTGCTATTTATGAAAAATGTGAAGGCTAATTTAAAGATGTAATTGAAGATATAGGGGCTAATTTGAAAATGTGATTGAAGATTTGGAGGATCATTTCCTAAACATGCATTTACTATTATTAGGATTTTATCATCTTAGGTAGATTAGATTGATTTGAAACCAATTTCTTAGTTGAGAGGATTCTCATTGAAGATTCATTTAGAGTCTTATGGGGGGTAGACATTCCAAAAAAAAAAAAAAATCATGTGAGTTTTTTTAAAGTATTGTAAGATAAGAAGGTAGATACCAAAAAAAGTTCATCCCTCTCAACTCAATATTCTTCCGAGTGTACTCTTGTTTGTTTCTGTGCGATTGGGCGTCGAGATCTCATGGACTCAATAACCGAGAGTCACACAACCTGACCAAAAACTTCTTCTTTTAGAGGTAAAAAAAACCTTTTGGCATAGAAATTAAAAATTGCCGCTAGCCGAGTTATTGGGATTCCAAGGGTGGCTAGAAGACCATGGAACAAACTTCCATGTGAATGAAAGGTTTTAAATGATGCTCTGACTCCAATAAAATGGTCTTTACTCCAAATATCCAAGCAAGGGACTCAATGACAGAGGTGTTCGCAGCCCGTGTTACCGCATGGCCTCTACTTGGTGGGAGTTGAAATTCCTACAACAAAACTTCAGCTATACAAAACATAAAACAGTACATAGAAGGAGAAATATGATCAATTGTGGCATGTTGGGCATCAGAAACTCCATCTTTAGGGATATTTCTCTTCCCGGTGGAGGGTCTTAACTTAGAAGTTTTTGTGGATTGGAGGTGAGGAGTTGTGGAAGAAAGAAAACAGATAAATGGGTCCTTCCATCGGGACAGAACCCTAATGGGTTGAGGCAAACTCCTAACCTACGTCTACCTAGAAGACACGGGAGTTCTCAACTCCCTCCCCCTCCCTCCCGACCAAAGGGTCTATTGATAGACATGGGGTAGGTTTTTAGCAATTTGAGAGATCTTGGTGGACTTTCCAAAGGGTAGAGGATGTTTAGATGTGTGACAAGTGGCTCGATCTAGGGGGTTGATTTGAGGTAATTTGAGTGGCAAACAAGGTAAGGGGATGATTCTAGAAGGTTTCTTAGGTTTTTGGGTTTGAATGGATGTGATTTTGGCAAGTGTCAAAATCCTATGGTTCTTTAGGGTAGGAATATACTATCACAAACCAAGTTGGAAGTTTGTTGGTAAAAATATGGAAGGTTAGGGATCTAATTACGCGTCCTAGGAGCATTTTGGTCAAAATATATGGAATTTGGATTTTGGATTTTCATGCAGAACATAGATGCCATTGTTCAAATTGTTTCTTGCATGAAAAAAAAATAAAAAAAAATGCCTGACTTTCAGCTTGCACGCCTCTCAGTTTTTCTACTGGATCTAGGCACTCAAGCGTCATTATTGGGTGAGCTTGGGTTTGTTTGAAAAGCTAACTTAATGAGTTAACTAATGGCTTTGGTTGGTGTCAAAATTCAGAATGATTAGAAAAATAATGCGGCAATTCATTTTTTCTCAAATCTCAGTCCAAACTGTTACTGTGCACTGTCTGGTAATTCAATCATATCTCGGTGCTCGCTAGCTTGGCATGATTTTGGGCTTGTTGAAAAGCTAACTTAATGGGCTAACTAATGGTTTTCAAATGGAGTTTAAAATTCAAAGGGGGCTTCGTAGATATTGAAGATGGATGTTGAAGTTCGGAAAAACAGGGGCTTCCTAATTCTAGGCCAGCTAAATTCCCGCATATTTCAAAGTCAAGACAAAACCCTTTAAAATGAGCTGGATAAAACAATCAGACCAGCCTTACAGACCTGAGTCTACAGATACATCCTTTATTTAATTTCATTACCCAAGAAAAAGCCTGGGTGCAAAGAAATTCTTCATGTTGGCCGAGAGGGCTATGGACCCTTACCACTTTCACCTTCTAAATTGACTGTCAAGCAATTTAGGTGGGGATTCCAGATCACCATTACGTATCTAGGACTTCCTTTTAGATGAAATGAGGTTTAGGTGAAGTGCAAATGGAAAGGTATACGGGATTCAAAATGTGTCATTTGCCCTTGTAGGTCGTCTTGAGGGGTTATGAATGAAATGCATCATCCACATGGAGGGTGATGCATTCAAGAGACAAAACTGCCTTCTTTCTCAGTTCCTTTCATTTCATTTTTCTTTTCTTTTTGGAATATCTTGTATTTTTTTCTTCTTCTCATCACTCTTTTGAATTTTTCACTCTTCTGACTCCCTTGTATGGTAGATGTGTCGTCCTTCTTCAAGACAGCCTATGAAATGTTTTTTTTTAAGGGCAGCATTTTGTGCAACGCAGGGATCTAATGAAAGTTACAGAAACCCAAACTATGGAAAACCACATTGATGAGAAAGGTTTTTATGAAGAAAAGGATAAATCAAGAGCATGCTCAAACAAGATATCCTGAAGTTCAAAGATCAGAAAATTATACTGAACTACACGTCTTATGGAGAAATTTCAAACAACCGTGAAGCAGGCAAGTCAAATGGTACCTGACCTGTATACTTGATGTCAGGACAATGTGGAAAGAGAAACCCAAAAGCAAATATCTCAGTAAAATCTCACTGGGTACCGTTTCAACTCGAACTGCATCATTAATGAACTCATCTTTTCCATAGAAGGCCACACTTTTCGTATGAAAGAACCCATGCCACTCCAAATCTTTCAGCACAGCAAACTTTAGAGTCTTATATTACAAGGCTATAGTATGAAATCACACATTCTGACTGGGAAGCATTATGCAGTTTACTTCCACTGTTTATCTAAATTGAATTTTATCTGAAGCATTTTGGAACCTATCGGAACCTATACAGACAACAAACTGTACATTGAACGAACCCACAGAAGGGAAAATCCCCATTAAGCACGAATGATTATGCACGTTTAAGCCTGCAAGAATTACCAAGGGCGTGAAGCATCTTCAAAGCTTTTGTGTATCATCAGGATCTCAAATATTATTTGAATAAATAGGTTAAAGTATAAACTACATCTAACCAGATCTAAATTTCTTGAATCCATTCTAGTATAAGACCTAGATGTTGTATAACAATAGAACCAGCTATCTGGTTCAGCTGAGTCAGGTTCAAAGAAGCAGAGATGATAAAAGCAGCATTTACAGCTGTCCACTCTGCATGATCAAGTATGATACCAAAGGTTTTATCAGATTCACAAATAAATTCTTATTTATTTTTAAGTCATGATCAGGCTCAGCAAAGCAAAGAACAGCAGTTGACAGAATGCATATATTTGTCAGCAAATGGATATTAATGGTATAACTAACATAGTCAAGCACAGTGAATGATCAAAGAGCTTCCACACAAAAATCATCCAGCTTCGTATTCTTTGAATGATTGAGAACAAAGAACGAAAAAGGCCCTTGAATCAATTGAACCAACATCTAGAAAAGAAGAATGTGACAGATAAAATTACCACTCTTTCTTCACCATGTAATGGTTGCAACATTTCTTTAATAAGACCGCAGAAAATTCAGACAGACCACAAGGTTGTGAAGTTCTCTGTCATCTTGACAATGCTTTTATCCCAAACAGTTGGAGCTTATGGCCTTTGGTTAACATTATACTATCAGAGCAGCCAGCCCACCAAATCATAAAATAGGTACTTCATATGATGGTTGGTCGAAAGAAATGGCTTTTCTTTGTTCAACCAAACAATCGTATGGGTGTAACCCACCTATCAGCAATCTAATCCGTTGTTCTGGTGGACCCCATCACTGGATAGGTCACACCCTAACCTCCTGCATATCCAATGAAAATTGACAGTTACAACCAGTTGCCGCATTTAACCAAGACAACAAATCAGAGAGCATCACCCAATGGGAAAGATTTTGGGTAACATCTTCCATCCACCATGGGAGTTGGGACCCACCAAATGAACAATTTCAATCACCAAAAGTTGAGCCCCGCGTCTAGAGATCAATGATCCGAGAAAATGCCCAGAGCAGAACATTGTGCATTCGCTCATTGTAAATTACAGATTCAAGTCCTCAATTTTGAACAAGTCAAGCCATCAGCCAAATCCCTGGTTTTGTCCAACATCATCTACACTCATCATCAGATTTGTCGCTCAGTACCTTCGTCCCCAACTCCCTCCGCGGCTTAGCCGAAAGCCCTTTTGCTAACATCTCCTCGTCATACTTCCTCGCCATCTCAACCATGCCTTTCTGCACCAGGGCATCAATCAGAGCATTATAAGCGAACTCATCCGGACTACACCCGTGCTCCTTCATCCTATCCCACACAATAAAAACCGGCCGAAGAAATCCCCAACGCCCAAACTTCTTGATTAGCATCACGTACGTTTCCATCCTCGGACGGCACCCGTCCTTGACCATCCTCTCAAACAGCTTCATGATTTCCTTTGGCCGATCAAGACACCTAAAGAAACAATGATATGTGATCACATTCGGTGGGACACCCTTATTATGCATTTGCTCGAGAAATACATATGCCTGCCTAATCCTCCCCTCCCGACACAAAATCTTTATCACTGTATTGTAAGTAACCACATTCGGCTGACACCCAAATTCCATCATCTCCCGAAATACCCGAATCGACTCATCAGCACCATCCGATAGACCGACGGCATTAATGACTGTATTATACACCACAACATCCAGCGGAATGCCCTTCTTCTTCATCTCTTTGTAAAATCTATCGACTCTCCATGGTTTCCCCGATTTACACTGGATATCCATGTATATAGAGTATGAATGTAGATCGCGGGCAATTCCCATTCTATCCATTTCTTCCCAAAATTCCCGACATTTACTCCACCAACCCATCTTGAACCACCCGCGGAGAATTATATTGCACATCTTTGTATGTTCCGCTGAAAACTCCGAACCCATTTTCTTACACAATTCATCCGCTTCGATGACATGTCTGTACTCGCAAAGAGCGTCAATGAGGTTGAAAAACGAGGTCTTATCTTTTAAACCGTAGTCGGCAGTTCTATCATAAGTATCAACAGCTTCTTTAATGAGATGTGCGGAAGCATACCGTTTGAACATGATCCGGAACGTCGTGTGGTCAGGTGAAATGGGCTGGCGTTCTTGCATCCGCCCGATCAGGCCCCACGCAAGATCGAACTCGAAGAACTTCCCGAGGACATCAATCGTGCGGTTGTAGGTATCGACAGTGTGCTCGAACCGATGGTCCTTCTCAACCCAGTTGAAGAAATCGAGGGCACGTTTCCAGTCGTTGGCATAGCTGGAGATGGTTTCTGCGACGGTTGAGGGGTCGAAGTCGACGGAATCAGGCGTTTTGATGGACGGTTTGGATTCGAGGGCTTTGGCGGGAAATTCAGGTGTTGTTGGAGGGTAGTTGTGGAAATTGAGAAAGGTTAGGAGAGGAGAGACGAGAGATGGAGAGGATCGGAAGCGGTTGGAGATTAAAGGCGGGAAGGAGGGCATTTTCAAGTGGCTTTGGTTAGGGCTTTTGGAAGTCCGTGGAAGAAGAGGGCTTAGAGTAACGGGCGCGGATTTAAGTGAGGCAGAGGTAACAGCTAAGTGGGTGAAGCCCTAACCGTGGGGCCCACCTTGATGTATGTGTTTTATATCCATTCAGTCCATTCATTTTTCCAGGTCATTTTATGGCATGATCCCAAAAATGAGACCGATCTAAATCTCATGTGGACCATATAGTAGTGATTGAATTCTCACCTTTAAAAACTTCTAACAGCCAAAAAAGTTTTGAACCAATCTGCCTTTTGTTTTTTTACCTTCGTCCAGGTCTGCCTGACCTTATCAACAGGTTAGATGGCAAATAAACATAACAGTAGGCTTAGGAAGTTTTTAATGGCAGCCATTCAATCGCCACTATTTTCCTGTGGTGTGGTCCATTCGAGATTTGGATTTGCCTCATTTTTTGACATATGATGTAAAATAATCTGAAAAAATGGATGGACGGTGTGGATATTAAAAAAATATATTTAGGTGGACCTATCACAAACCGAGCGGTCAACGAAGGAAACAAATATGAGATCCACCACGTCCAACGAGTCCGCGGCCTCGTATTCACGAAGGGATCCAAAACTCATGTAGGCCACAACGTTGGGAACTCACCTACGGGATGGGAAGACCCATTACCTGTGTGGGGGGCTCACCATAGTTATCTGGTGCCTCTCATCAAGGCTAAGGAACTCACCACAGTCCACTCAGGTGGACCTGTTTGGCTATTCATTCGTTTGTGTGATGTGTACATGTTGGGCGTGCTAGATTCAATTGCAAAGAGAATTAAGCCGAGAACCTTGTGATCCTAAGTATGGAAATAGATCAATTAAAATTGGATCGGTACAGATCGGCCATCTATCCAATCATTGATTACCGAAAATCAAGCATTTTATAAAAGGTAGAGTTTGTCCTTACGATAAGTTCTTTTTACTTTAAAATAAAAGATTTTCAACTAATCACATGATAACTTATATGTACAATAATAAGTTAATATATATTAAAAGAAAAAACAAGGCCAAAGCCAATCATATAAATATTACTTATATACATAACTACACTAGGCTGAAAGTCAAATAAAACAGAAAAATAAATATATAACTAATGCTGGTTCCTTTGTCACCTGTTAAGATATCAGGCTTTGTAGGCAAAATAATTATCTCACACAAAGGCTAGTTCACCTACTTGGTTTGCTTGGTAGGCAATATGGTTATTGGGAATGACATCTTATTCATTGCATGGTTGGACTTCATTAAGTGAGATAATTGTGGTTCATAGGTATAGTCGTTTGCTTGTCACTCAACTAGCTTTGTGGTAAGGCAGTCGTTGGGGAAACTGTTGATTTCTTATTGAGGATCAAATTTATGAGAATATATTCATCAAATGACCAGGTTTTATGGCTAGATGGTTGTTATGAACGACAATCCATTTGTTACCCCACATGATTGAGCTTTGTGGACGAGATGGTCACAATTCCATTATCGATTGTTCGTTACTCAACCATTTACTTAGTAGGAAAGAAGGTCGGTGGGGTGACAATTTGTTCATTTCTTAGAACAATACTTCATAAGTAAGATAATCGTAGAACGGTTATCTATTCGTTACCTGGGACATTACTTTGTAGGTATGATTGTCGTGATTGGACAACTTGCTCGATGTTCGAATCAAACTTCATGGTGAGACAACTGTGGTTAACTGCAATTTGTTCATTGCTCAAGTCAAACCTCATGACTAGATGGTCAACGGAATCTCTAAGTATATATATAACAAAGCCTTGCTAGCCTTTTGTTTGTAGCTTAGAAATCTTCCTAAAAGTCCAGCGTTGTGACCTCAAACATGCGGTCCAAGCTAATTAATTTTAATCTAAATGGTCTGAGTTAGTTTACAACATTGCATTGGATGACAATAGATAAGTTAGAATTGAATAAAAACTAATATAAGTGTCCATAGCAGACAAATGATAGGCAACATTACCGAAAAAGTAGTGTTGTGTTGGAGTGGCATGGGCCTAGAGCTCTTCATTCCCTGCTGAATTTACAAAAATGTAAGGCAATTGCTAGATACTTCTATTTCTCTAAATTAATTAGTCAATTAGCATACATTGTTGATTATACTTTTAACTTAAGTCAAATCTTCTTGATTTTTCTATAATTGGCCAATCATCTAGTAGGCGGCGAATTATATTTTCATCTTAAAAAGAGTTTACATGATCTTCGTATTTTCAATCAATCGTTAGCTAAACCTAGGCAATTATGTTCAGCCATATATTGTTGAATATCCCCACCAACTAGTTAATCGATTGTGCGCACTCTCTTAGGACATTACATAAGTAATGGCTTCTCACACTTCACCACGTGTCTAGCGACAACTACGTACTTTTGATTATTATTATTTTTGCCGTCTGACAAGTGTCCTTTGGAGATAATCATCCTAGTCTCCCACAATTTCATCATTTCGATCATATCGCCTGTAAGGATCTCGTCCCAATCTTCCGTATGGTCGTGTTGCCACATAGTGGCTTCTTATCATCAGATCTGACAATGTCAAGCTGGGTGTAAACGGGGCCATGACATGTGAATTTAGAATTTTGAGGCACGATTTTACACTATTCCCTGTGGGGTAACCCGTCTGTCTTTTATCTTATAAATTACCTTTTTTTGAAATGCTGGAAACATATGTAGGACTGATGAACGAGATGAATGGCACCTACGTGAAATCATTCCCCTAGGTGAGTAGAAGACGAGAATTGGGTACTACCCTCGCCTATCATGAGCTTGGCATGGGCAAGAGTTTTGAGGACCATCGTGATGTATGTATTTTATCCACATAATTCATCCATTTTACCATATCATTTTAGGGCATAAGCCCAACAATGAGGCAAGTCCCAAGCTCAAGTAGACCACACGGTGGGGATTAAACGCCTACCGTTGAAAACTTCTAAAGGGCCACAAAAGTTTTAGATCAAGTTATTATTTGTGTTTTCCTTTCATTCAGGTCTATGTGGCCTTATGAATAGTATGAATGGCAAATAAGCATCATAGTGGGCCCTAAGAAGGTTTCAACAATGAGCATCATTATCACCATCGCTTCCTGTGGTGCGGTCCACTTGAGCCTTCAATCTGTTGGGCTTATACTCTAAAATGATATGGCAAATAGATGAATGGTGGATAAAACTTGTACGTCAAGGTAGGGCCCTCAAAGCATTGTTTGTGTCAAGCTTGGGACAAAAGGGGGGTAATACCCAATTTGCATCTGCAAGTAGGGTCCTAAACAGTTGTATATTGTAATACCCATGCCCAAACTATTCAGAAGTTGAGTAATCATGTAAAAATATTTTATATCTGAATAATTTGATTTACTCTAAGTTGGATATGTTAACCAAGTAAATAGTTATCCATTGCCATCCCTACATACAACGGACCTACCTAAGCATTGTATAATTCATCTGTCTGATTTAGTTTCGTGAAATTTGAACTGTAATTACCTATTTGGTGATCACTAGCTAGTTGGATGGTTGGCATGCACATTTGACATATATTTTGTATCACTCTGAAGAACTTGTAAACTCTCAACGCACCATGTCCAAATGCACTAGTTTGATACAGGTGCAACCTAGGATTCCATAACCCATGGTATGATGATTTAACTACTAATCTGATGGGCCTTATCATTGATGTGGCATAACAAAAAGTTAACTGATTTTATCCATAAAATATATCTCCACTGTTATTTTTTAATGCAATTAAGAATATTCATTAATTGCGTAAATTTAATAATGCTATCGAATAATCAGTAAGCGGATGTAGAAATGGTAATATATTTGAATGACCCACTTATGTTGCGGAAAAATCCACGCACACGATCAATGCAAGGGAAATAAAACCATAAAAAAGAGCCAAACAAAAAGCTAAATGACTAAACATAAAATAATATATAAGAGGTATAAAGATTTATGTTATTTGACAATATGCTTATGTTCACGAGGCAGCAACACGGAGCTTTCTTCTTCCCTAAAATAAGAGAAACTTGCATCTTCCTGCTTTTTCTCTGTATAATAATCATCTCACCAAAGAATATCCTAGGAGATTGACACACCCTCTCTCTATCCATGCTCTCATTATTATAAGACACTCATAAAGAGGAATTGCAAGAGGCTTAAAGGAATTAGGCATTATGTGTATATATGCATGTCAGTTAGAGAGGAACGTCTCCTGCTAAGAAAAGTTTTCCACTTAAAGACTGTTTGCATAACATTCTCCCACTTAAGACTGTTTGCATAACATTCTCCTACTTGGAGACTAGTTTCTCTAAGTGCGAAAAATACTATCCAATATCAGCTGCCCAAACGTCATCAAACACTAGGTAATAATAAGCCCAAGAGAAGTCTTGCACCAAACAAGCTTCTCGCTTGGATCAGGCTTCGTTAGCGCATATCTATTGCGTTGTCATCGATATGAATCTTCTGCAATGAGATATGTCCATCTTCTACTACATCAGGAACAAAGTAATACTAAATATTGATGTGCTTGGTTCGAGCATAGAATATTGGATTTTTAAATAAATGTAATGCGCTCTTACTGTCACAGTGAATCACTACCACTTTTTATTTGAATTTCAATTCTTCTAGTTAATATATTCAACTAAATACCTTCCTTGCTCGTATAGATGTCATGTACTTTGCTACAATAGTAGACAAGGCCATCATTTATTGCAATTTCGACATCCAACTAACCACATTGTCGACCAAAGGAAAATTTTAACATGTGTTATATCTTTTTGTATTATGATCCCTCACGTAGTCTACATCCAGCCCAACCAACTTTAAATTTTAGCTATTATAATAAATAACCGCCTCAAAAGTAGCTTTCAAGCAATGAAGGATCCATTTTACAACAATTTAATGATCCTTTCCTAGGTTTGCCATGTACTTACTAACTACTTTCATTGCTTGCACGATATTTGGTCCGATGCACACTATGGTAAACATAAGGCTCCCAATCACCGATGAATATGGTATTTGAGATATATCCACTTTCTCCTTTTCTTTGATATGATACTATTTTGAAATAGCTCGTAACCAATAAGAAATAGAGTACTGATTAAATTATTGTTCTACATATCGAAGTAATGTAGGATTCTTTCAACATAACCCTTTTGAGTTATCTAAACTTTTATGTTCATCTTGTCTCTAAATATAACCATCTAAAGAATATAATTTAATGGCATATAAATACTTCATATTGAATCAAATAAAAATTTTTATGTTACAATAGTATATTTTCTAATACCTATAACCATTATGTCATCTACACACAAAACCAATATAGTAAAGTCACTATTACAATAGCTACAAACATAGGCACAATGATCTGTCTCACAGTCGTTGAACTTCCAATCTCACAATAAAGGAATCAAATCATTTTGTAATAATACTTTGCTTTCTACTTTAAACCGTAAAGTGATATGTTCAGTCAACAAATGAGATTCTTCTCGTTTTCTTTAGTAAAAATTTCAAGCCAAGTCATGTAATTTTTTTTTTATTAAAATTCATGTCCAAAAAGATAAATTTTACATCCAACTGTTTAGGCTCCAAGTCAAGCATAACTATCGTACTTAACACGGTACGAATAGTACTCAATCAGATAACTGAAGAGAAATTTTTATTGAGGTCAATACTTGATTTTTCAACACTCTTTAACCACTAATCAGACTTTGTATCTTTTAGCATTTTCATTAGTATCTTTCTCCAAGGGAATGTTTGTTTTCTCATTTACCACTGTAAATTGGGGTAAATGAATAATAATACTCTCTGAAGGTTGCTTGGGAGAAATGAGAACCACCATATATTTATGCATAGATTTTTGGATTTGCCTTTTTGGAAAACAAATGGGGATTGCACGAGTGAAATATGTGGGTCCCACCATGATGTATATATTTGATCCACACTGTTCATACATTTTAATGCTTCAACCCAAAAATGAGGCAAATTATAAGCTCAAGTGGACAACACCTATGATGCCCCTATCCCGGGCACCCGAGCAACAAGGCCCAGATCCCGTGATCGAGGTGTGAACATTTAACAGAAACGCACGTGCGAGCATCACCCCCTGTGCTTGAGTAGTTAATTTAATGACTGAACTCACCGTTAGAAATCAGAGTCGCGTATAGCAACACGACAATAAACAAAGGTGGGCATAGATAACAAAACCATAAAGTGTTAAGGTAAACATCTGAAATGTAATCAAGTCTAAATCCTTCAACTAAGGATAACACAACTACAAAACATGATATACATAACATAAACTAACATATAAAGAAAACTCCTTCACTCTCGACTCCTTGCTAGGTGCTAAGATATGCACCAAAATCTTGCTCTACTCCTAAGATCCATGATATGTTAAATGGAATGCATTAGAGGCCTACATAGTGAAGAAGTACCCCCAAGATTAACATGCGACATAATAGCCAAGCATGGTAATGATTAAAGCAGAAGTTCATAATATACGATTCGTAATTATCAATCACGCATAAAATATAATGAAACAACGTATCATATGAATCACACAAGGCTAATCCTATCTAGTGTGTAGGGTGTAAAAACTAATCTCAAGATTGAGGGCATGCATCTAATTGGCATACAACAGCCTCTAATGGCTAACTTGCCAATAAAGTACGAAAAGACTCTTCCAT
Organism: Magnolia officinalis; assembly: GCA_021015155.1. Classification (NCBI taxonomy): domain Eukaryota; kingdom Viridiplantae; phylum Streptophyta; class Magnoliopsida; order Magnoliales; family Magnoliaceae; genus Magnolia; species Magnolia officinalis. The sequence goes on along the minus strand of JAJHSJ010002115.1, from coordinate 52,670 downwards.
ACTGACTAGCCACCCGGTAAAATCCACAACAAAAAGGGACACCTATAATAAACTAGCTAGCCGGTAAAATGCTTGAAAGTACATCCATACATATTAGGCGCTTGATAAAATCTACATGCTTTGAATGCCTATCATCAACCATCAACTACCTAAGCTACGACAAGTTAACCTATCATAATTCTAAGTAGGGGATGCACGTCCTGCTGGCATGCAATGCCTACAGTGACTAACCAACTGGTAAAATACAAAGTAAAACACTACCAAAAAAATGACCAACACCGACGGTCCTGTACTGGTTTCCCCGACGGCTTTTAACCGTTGGAATTTCCGACGGTTATTAGCCGTCGCTGTATCACAACAATCCGCTAATGGTGGACGTCCAATCACTAATATTTTCCTTTCGTGTGGTCCACCTGAGATTTAGATTTTTCTCATATTTTGGGTCAAGCTCTAAAATGATCTTGAGAATAGGATAGATGGTGTGGATAGAGCACATACATCATAAACATGTGGATCAACATAAACACCACTGATTTTTTTGAAACATTTACACATGTGACATTGAATTTTCTTTATTTCAATGCTATAATTTTAGTAAATACCAATGATTTTTAGGAAATATTTACACATGAATTTTTTATGTTTGGAATTTGGATGATATACTGAGTTTGATTTCTTCCATTTTTTTCTTATAGACTTACCTTCTCAAATAGGTTGGTTTAGGGCTTTAGAGAAATGGGTTATCTAGTTTTGGATAAGTGCATTGATTAGGCAATTAATTATTATTATTATTATTTTAAAATTTATGAGAAACGTCGACGGCTAAAACTGTCGGTGAATAGCCGTCAGGCTTGAATTTTGGAAAGCTAAAACCGTCGAAAGCGCCGACGGTTTTCGCCGTTGCCCTCAGCCGTCGGAAATGCCGACTGTTTTAGCCATCGAAAAAGCCGACGGTTAAAACTGTCGCCCACAGCCGTCGGAAATGCCGACGGTTTTAGCCATCGTAGACACCGACAGCTAAAATCCGTCGGTGAGCAACTCCCACGCCCCTTTCCCGACGGACCGTCCGACGGATTTTAGCCGTCGGAAAAGGTCATTGCCGACGGTTTTTAGCCGTCGACATTGCCTTGTTCTTTGGTAGTGGAAGTACATCTACACTAGTAAGGCACTTGGTAAAATGTTCATGCCCTGGTTCTTTCTCCAACCGCCATAAATCTAAGATAAAAATACATAGTTTACAAGCAACACATCCATAAAGCAAACAAATTCAAACAGTCTATCCTACAACAATCTAAACATCCACAAAGCAAACAAATTTAGATAGTATCCTACAACAATCTAACTTATTAACTACATCAGGTTGGGGATATACATCTAGTTGATGTGCGACGCCCGTAGTGGCTAACCAGCCTGTAAAATGCAAAGAAAAATATATTCACATTGGTTAGTTACCTGGTAAAATCTCCACGCCTCATATGCCCATCTCCAACTAATACTAATCCTAATTATAAAAAGCTCAGTCTACATCCATCAAATTATATAAGGAATCCTTTCAACTAGCAACCCTATTAGCATAAAAAGGGTCAAATCCAAAGGCAACCGTGGCTGAGAAAGTCCCATGAAAAGACAACAACGAGATCTCCTAAGAAAATGGCATAAGGGCAACATGTCGAAATGGAAATCTTTCAACTAATAAAACGGGACTGCTAATTCAAAGACTCATTCCTATGATTCGTAAAGCTAACAATTAAATACAGTTAAATTATTTATAAATATGATGGTTAACCCACATACATGCTTTATGGAAGTAGTAAACCTAATCCACATGTACATAATTTCTATAGGCGACAGTCAAGGCATACAATTACTTTCTAAAGGTGGCGAACAACTACACATGTATATAGAGCTCATAATGGCAACAATGAAACCACATAGCACTCCATAAAAATCGATGGTTAATGATTTAAACAACTTCTAATAATCATAATTCATGGTGCTTAGCTATTTTATCAAAGAATGACAACTCATAACCCATTTACCATTCAAGTCTATTAACAAAACCTACACATGCTTAATGAGAAAACACACAACCAATTACATATAAAACAAACAATACCTAGAATATCATGGAAAGTTTGAAGGGTAAATTTTCACCTTGTCCTGGTTAGGGCTTCTAGGTTCAAGCGCTCCAATCCCAATCTCGCTATTGAACGACAACTCCTACAACAAAGAATTGGGGTTTGGGGAAAAACCAAACCCTAGTGTCACAATCTAAGGTTTGAATCAAAATTCATCTAGATTAAACCTAAATTTAGAAGCTAACAGGGATTTCTACTTATCGAGTTTCCTAAGCTAAGCCGATCTGGTGACGTGGCCGAGAATTTGGGCCTGAAAGGACGGTCCAATGCCACAACATCAAAGGAAAACTTAAGCACCCAGTTGGGCAATGGCTACAGGCTGGTCCAATTCCAAAAGCTTCGCATGTATGTGCTTGCTAGAACACAAATAGCATGCATGAGCCAGCAAAGGGGCAGTGGGCACATGCACGGCGATGCGCATGCTCAACTCTCTCAATCTCGATCTCCCTCTCTCTCTCTCTCTCTCTCTCTCTCTCTCTCTCTCTCTCTCTCTTTCTCTCTCTCTCTCTCTCAATCTCTTAAAATGAAAGAAAAGGGCGAAAGGGCCATATATAGCCATAGACAAAAAGTCGATGGATCATAAGGGTATAAAAAATTCAAGGACTACCGGTTGGACGGTCCTCAATCGACAACTCTGTCAATCGAACCAACAAAGCACCAATTTCACAGGTTCTCAGGCTACACAGATCGATCGGACCGACAGGGTGGCCGATCAGACTGACTGAACTACATTTTGGGCACAATTCGAGCTTCCTCACCGACTTAAGGTTTTGGATTCTAACCATAAGCTACTAGGGTTGACCTAGGACTTTTGGGTTGGGTTTAATGCGGTTTCGAACGTTATAGGGGTGAAAGGACCAATCAAACGGTCCGAGCAATTAACGTACGGGTCGGGCATTCAACTCGAAGCACTCCAATGTGGACTTTACCCAATTGAACACTCGAAAGCAAGCAGACGAGGGACCCAATGTCTGAGTCCCACAGGGCTCGACACAGTGCAATTCGGTGGGGTGAGGAATCTATCAAGTTATGAGTTTCCGAGGTTTGGGCTCACTAATAGGTTTTTAGGTTATTCGGGCTCGTCTACGCATGGAGTCGCATCGCACAAAGGGTTTTTATAATTAGGGTTTTCGCCCAAAATCTAGATTTTCAAGGGAAAGACATGTGTGGGCACCTGCGATCGCATGACTAATTTAAAAAAAATAATAATAATAAAATCTAGTGATGCCTAAAGACATCCAATACTCGATTATTGGAAGGCTGGGGCATTACAACACCACAAGAATTATAGGATAATAACGTCCACCGTTAAAACGTTGGGCCCTTTTTAGGGCTCACTATCACATGTATCGATCATCTAACCTATTCATAAGGTTAAACAGAAATGAATAAACAAAAACACAAATATCAGCTTCATCCAAAACTTTTGTGGCCCCAAAGAAGTTTTAAACATTATGCATTCAATTCCCTCTATTTCAGGTGTTATGGTCCACTTGTGCTTTGGATCCTTCTCATTTTTGGGTTCATTCCCTAAAATGAGTTGTTACAATGGATGGATGGACGACATATATCAAACATATATATCATTGTGGGCCCCACAAATTTTTTTCTTCACCTCAGTATTAGTGTAAAAAGTAGTAACGGTCAACACCACCCAGATGAATTCCTTTGGTAGGTTATGATTACATTTTTGCCCTCATTTACATGCGTAAGTGAAAAAACAAATACCCCTAAGTTGTAAATCCATTTGTAACTAATAGCTTTCAGCCCTTTAGGTAATTCAACTAATTTCCTAGTCTTATTTATATAGAGCTATATCTACTACTCCATGTATGCTCTCCATTGGTTAACATCCTGTTGACAAAAAAATTATCTATTGTGAGTTGGTTTGTATTTATTTTATGAAGAATTGTATTGATGCTGTTTTGGTTGCATGTAAGTCGTGATGAAAGCAATGTTTATCGAACAAAGAGTAGTGCGTAGAGCTCCTAGAAATTGCTAGCCTTTGCTCCATTTGTCAAATCATTTGTAATAAAATCAATAGCTTGATTGGTAACAACCATTACAAGACCAAAATTATTTGCCAGCAACATAAGTTTCCTAGAGATATTGAAAAACAACGACGACTTTAAAATCATTTCGATATTGTTGATTTGGAATTGCAATAAAAAGAGTATTTTTATTAAATCAATTACAATTAAGTTGACAAGGAATATTAAACGTGGGGTTGAGAGAGTAAGCTATTAAAGCTACCTAAGAGGTTGGGAACTTTGCAGTAGTGTAGGTTGCATGAAAAAAAAAACATAGGTCTAATCTCTCACTAGGAGATAAAATAATATTCAAAGTTGACAAAGATGATAATAATAACAAAAAATACAGTGTAGGTATAGATAGAGAAAGCCCATAAACCTTCTCTTAATTCAAGTAGCGGGTCACATAATAGTTGTTGATGTAATTTTCAGGCAGACCCTCCACGGCACACTTTCTAGTCCCTGCATAGACGAAGGTGAGAGACGAAGGAGGCCCTGGTTTACTCAGGGGACTCTCTGATGCCTAAGTCAAAAGTGAATGTACCTCTATCGGTGGGGGATGCCCATACATTTATAGGGAAGAGAGAGTCTAGTCGTAATGGGGCTCTTTCCTGATATCTCGGGGATTTGATGTGATCTAGGATCTCCTCGAGATTGCGGAATCCCAAGATCGTTGAGATTGGATCTGATCTCCCGAAGATCTTGAGAGATATCTTCGAGTCTTGCGAGGATTCTTTGAATCTGCAGCTCAACTTTAGGTCGGATCTAAAGCGGGCGTCGAGTCGAAACAGAATAATGTTGTCTCGATCAACAGATCGACATTTACCATTTCTGTCTGTCCGATAGGCTGGAAGGTTTGAGTTCCCTTCCTCTAGGCGTTAAGACCTTCTGACCCTGTTAGGGGTATTGTTGATCTATGACCGATCTATGATCGTTCTATGGACGGTTTGTGATCGATCTATAATTGATCTATGACCGAACTATGGCTGGTCTATGATCGATCTAGGACTAATCTATGATCAACCTATGACTGGTTTATGACTGAGCTATGGTCAGTCTGTGATCAATCTGTGACCGGTCTATGACTGAGCTATGGTCAGTCTATGATCGATCTGTGACCAGTCTATGACTGAGCTATGGCCAGTCTGTGACCGATCTATATCTGACCTATTAATTTAGGTCGGTCTTTCAATCATTGGTGTCAGCTTAGAAGCTCTTTGTGTGTCCTTACAATTGCATCACTCTCTTTGGAGGGTGCTTTGTTTTTTGATGTAGAGGCCTTGTTAGGCTCGGATCCCTATGGGCTCAGGCTGGTTCTACAGAGTTGGTCCATTCCATAAGCCGACTTATGGACTTGTAGATTTTTCCCAACAGTGAGTCCCCTTTGCTTTTTAAATGAAGTTCGAAAAGTATACTCGGCCGTGGCTAGTTCGAGTTATGCATGGACCAGGTAGAGCTTATCATTAATACTAGGTATGGCGGTCAGCGGGGCAATCGAAGCATCGTTAGCTCATAATCATGACGTGTCGTTCCATGGTGTGAGACCCGACCCGGGTTCACATGTGTGCATGTGTGTGTGTGCATGCATCTCGTTTATTTTGGTCCCACGGTCCTACCAGTCAAATTGCGGCGACCCGCGATTTTCGGATAGTGTTTGCGGTCATCCTTGAATTCGGTCACGTAGACCCGACTCGAATTGACCCGAGACCTATGCCATTGCGACCGCATCGTCGCCGTGGTTCCAACGCCGTGTCTTGTACATAAATCCGGTATGTCCATCAAAAGTTGTGGCCCGCACCATTTTTAGACTCTTAATCATGATATGGGGCCCACTTTACCCTTGTACACTTTTAAAGTGGGGCCCACCCTATGAGCACTTTCTCCCATAAAGCTAGTAGCTTCCTAGGGTCTAGTGAGCAATTATGAGATTTCTTATAAAAATTCATCATTTCCTCCTCTAACCAAGGCGCCATTATTGTTTTTGTAACATCCCGGATTTTTGCCAACCTGGGATTAGACGTCCTTAGGCAATGGGTCGATCCTAACACCTTATCAACTTGTCAAAACTCAGTCCCAAAAGCTAAAATTGCTTGTGAACCCATTTCTTTCACAAATCCCATCTTTCACCACCTTGCTCTTCAATCTTTCTAAGTACTTTCATCCTATACACTAACTTAAACTAGCTAAGAAGTATAACTCGGATCACTTTATATACAAACTACAAAGGCCCAGGTACCACCTCAGACAGAAATCTTACACAACCAAACCCTTTAGAAATTAAGCGAGATTTAGCTAGTGTTAAACTAGAGTGCCTGTGAAATTAGCACCAATTACTTTAAATACGATCTGTAAGACCCAAAAGTTGTAGAATCATTGACACTAGGTTACCCTAAAACCTAGGATCAATCTCATTACCCGGCTGCTCACGGGAGCATCTCGAAACTCCGTATCGGATCTGGACCGCACGTCAGAAGTCCGATTAACACGAAGTTAAGGAACTAGGACCGCCTCGCTGGGCTTGACAACCATCTCGGAAATCAAATCCAAATAGTGTCTCAGCGCTATTCGCTTGAGCTCGGAGTGAAGAGTGTGAGAAATGTGAAATTAATTCAAAATAAAATATCTTGAATAGTAAGCTGGCACCACTCGCTTGCGGATCAGTATTAAGCAACCAGACCGTCAGAATCAGACCAAATTACACCCTCGGATCGGGAGAAATTTCATACACATTTACATGTACTCAGAATCTCCGATCGAGATCCGCTGACCGTTGAACTGAAACTGGTCCGCCACGCGTGATCTGGAAATCCCACTGAAACGAAAACTTAATAGAACTTAGATCCAGCGTTAGTGAGCTTAAGTCCAACCTTTGGCTCAAGGAGGCCAGCCAGAAGTCCTCTGTTGAGTTGAAACTGACCCATTTTGGTTATAACCTAAGTATACTTTGACCTGGAGTCTATTTCGGTGAGTTTTTAGACTATATAAGGACCTTAAACCCTCTCTCATTGTAGCCATATGAATTTGAGAGAAACCCTAGAGAGAGAAGAGAGAAAAGAGAGAGAAAGTGTGGGAGTTGTGAGAGACCCTTCCTGCCACCCTTCCCTGCCGCTCCACGAGCTCCACCGCTCCGTTCTCATCTCTTTCCCAGCAATTCCAGCCCCGTTTTTAGGTAAGAAACCCTAACCCTAATCTGAGTTGGGGCTTGGGTGGTTGTAGGTTATGAAATAGTTAACCTATTTCGTTCTATAGGTTGCTAAACTGCCGAATACGGAAGCTAAGCAAACCTATCGACTCCGTTACGATTCTACGACAAAAGGTGCGGACTTTAGGTGTATAGGTTATGGTTTTCAACGCTTTCAATGTCAGATAATGATAGATTCATGATCTGCATGTAATTGCACATGTACAAAGTGTTGTCTGTTTTCCGTTTCGATTAAAGATGAAAAATATGGAATTCTACATACTCTAGGTATTTGTAGAAAGTACCGTATATGTATAAATTTTGGAAATGTGTATGACATGATTATTTGTCGTATAAATATATTATATGTGGATAAATTACCTGTTTGGCGAAAGGACTTGCTGTAATACATGTTTTGCTTATATACACAATGTATGTTGAAATTGCGTATTCTAGAAAATACTGTATACGTATAAATTTTGGAGATGTATTTATCATGATTATTTGTTGTAGTAATATATTATACATGGATAAAATACTCGCTTGGCGAAAGGATAGCCCTAATACATGTTTTGCTAACATACACCATGTATGTTGTAATAGTGTATTCTAAGTGTTTGTGAAAATGACTGAATGAGTATAGAATTCTCATTCGTACTCACCATGACTAATTGTCATGGATATATGATTGTTGTATTGGCGATACCCCTTTCACGAAAAGATTTGCCCTGAATCACGCCACGACCACTATATGCTATATATTGTGAAATGGGTAGCCCAAGTGTTTGTGAAAATGTTCAAATGAATATGGAACTTGGATTCCTGCTTGCCATGACTATCCATCGTAGGTGTACGCGTGTTATGATTGGGGTAACTCCCTAGTGAAAGGATTTAGCCTAATGCCTATGTGGTCAACATATGTCATGTATGTTGATGTATGTATTTTAAAGTGTTTGTTGAAATGTCTGAATGAGTAGTAGTTAGTAAATTGTAATGTTTAAGGGTGTTGAGATATGATTCTCAACTTCTTTAACTATGTGTATGATTTCTTTAGATATCTGTGTGATTAGGAATTGAATATGTACAAACTCATGCTTATGTTGTACTTCATAACATGCTCAATTGATTGTATGATTTTATCTATGTAATGCATATGTTAAATTCATGTTTACGTTGTATGATCCGTCATGGGTGATGGGGGAGTGGAGCAACGAGTACGTGCAACAGCCCTAAACGGATAATACTAGACTTGATTGTATGATTTGAATCTTGATCCATTACTGCTTTATCTATCTGAAATTGATTGTGTTTGGGGCTATGATTATAGTCCAGACAATCGGTACTAGAATTGAATTCGTGGCTGTGATTCATTTGCCACGTGAGATGTGTTCGATGAACCCGAGTCGTACTTCGGTTGGCGACAGTGGTTGGCCACACGAAGTGCTTATGCGCTTCATATCGCTCAACTTATTGTGCGCTCGAGCTAGCCGAGCTCGTCAAGCAACCCGATCTGTCTTATGTATGTTCACCATGTTTGGACGCCACTGCTTGAACCTAGGGTACCAAACTTACCAGTGAAATCCCTCTTAACCATGGTACCTCGATCCGCTAAGACTCATGAGCCGGGCATGGTGGTATGGGACACCGTGGTCGAGCTGTCGGCCTACGCTGGGGCCATGTGCCTCCCCGTAGTGACCAGTGAGCAACCAGACTCGTGAGCCGATTATGGTGGTATGGGACACTATATTCGTGTTGTCGGCCTACGCTGGCACAATCTGGCTGTGGTCCCCAGTCGGGTTGCATCCGGGTTCCATTCTCAATAAGCGGACTGGTCGGGCTTCGAAAATAGACTGCCAGTTGGTAGGGTGTCAGTGGAGTGACCTCGAGCATACTCTAAATCTGCGGTGAGGTGATAAGCCTTCCCGTAGTAACAGAGTATAAACTAGGCCTGTTTCTGTATAGTGATGAATCGTTAAAGAGGTGATGGGAGAGTGGTGTAACCTTTGTGCGTAACAGCCCTAGCAGCCTTTGCAGTGACCTAGAAAACACACCATCGTCTGAGATTATCTAGGACTGACGACCCTAGAATGGATCATGTTTGGGAATGATACAAGGGAGGTACCTTAGTTTCTCAATCCTGCTGTTTGAAATGCACTAATAATAACTCGGTAATCATGCTCATCATGCATTGCATGTGCCTGGAAGATGTGGAGCACTGAGGGATGAAAGCATGCCACGAACGTGAGATGGTGTAGCACAAGGGAGGGTGTGGTGAGGGCAGACATCATGATTGCATTTATACTTGCATTAATAAGAGTAGTTAGGAGTGTTTGATTTTACTGCTTTATCATTACTGCTTGACTGAATTGATAACATGTTAACCTATGCTTTATTGTTCCACTGAATTGATCACTCACTCCCACGTTACGGGACGGTGTTCCGAACACCCACCAGATTTTGTCTGATTGCAGATGGCGACGTTACTCCTGAGGCAGAGCCGGACTTTTGTGACGACGAGGATGCTTTCTCGTATATGTGATTTTCGGGCGGCTTCATGTGAGTCGTGCCTTGATCGACGGGGTTACAGGGATGTTGACTAGATGACACTACACATTTGGTATAATTTGAACTGTACTTGTAATTCATTAACCTGGTAACATTATCACACTCTGGAGACTCACCACTATTTTTATATATTTTATATATCTATCACAGTCTCCCGCTTGCAATTTAAATGTCTCTGGAGTATGATATGTTGTTTTGGCTTAATGTCAGTCATTTCACTACATTAATGCAGACAACATTTAATCATCATTATCTATGTTGCATAAGTGATGTTCTGGAAACTTGGGTGTTGAGTTATGCTCGACCCCCGATTTTTCGGGATGTTACAGTTTTTTCTTCCCAAGTCTCTTACATGGCCATCATGGCCTTACTTTTGTTCTTCCCTAGCCAAGAGAGCAGTCATGGCATTCGTATACACCCTCCTTCCTCTCTCTCCTCCCTCATCTCTCTCTCTCTCTCTCTCTCTCTCTCTCTCTCTCTCTCTCTCCTTCTCTTCTTCTTCTCCAGCAATTTTTCAGCCATTTTCTTCCTTAATCCCCATCATCTAGCCCTTGGATCATGATCTCAACCATAGATCTATAACCCTTGGAGCTTAAGGAGCTTGGAGATAGGAGAATCTTGAAGATTCAAGGTGGGTGATTCATGGGATTAGTCTATTTTTGTAACGACCCGTAAATTTTCGTACGTTAGCTCAAGTACCACCTCGACCAGAAATCAATTAGGATTAAATCCTTTAGAAATTTAACAAAGTTAACTAAGTACTAAACTCGATTAGCCACGAAATCCGTTGGGATCGCTTTAAATACGATCTGCAAGACCCAAAACTTGCAAAACAAGTGACTCTAGGTTACCCTAAAGTTTAGAACCAAACTCATTTCCCGGCTACTCTCGGGAATGAAACGAAACTTCGTATTAGGTCTAAATCGCACATCGAAAGTCCGATTAACACGAAGTTAAGGAACTAGGACCGCCTCACTGGGCTTGACAATCATCTCAAAAATCAGATCCAGCCGATGTCCCACGGCCATTCGTTTTGATCTGGAGCGAGGGAGTGTGAAAAAACACTATTCCCATTCCAAAATAAATATCAGGAATAGTGATCTGGCACCATTCGCTTGCGCGTCAGTATTAAGCAACCTGACCGTCAGAATCAGCCCAAATTACACCCTCGGATTAAGAAAAATTTCAGGAACATTTACATGTACTTGGAATTTCGGATCGTGGCCCACTGACCGTTGAATTGAAAGTGGTCTGCCACGTGCGATCTGGGAATCCGATCGAGTCGAAAACGTAATCCCACATAGATCCATGTGTGGTGAGCTTAAGTCTGACGTTTGGCTCAAGGAGGGCCACCAGAACCTCTCTTTTGAGCTGGAAAAGTGACGAAATGCCTATATAAGCAGTCACCCTTGAACCTGAGTCTGTTTTGGGGAGGTTTTTGGCTATAAAAGGAGCTTAGAAACAGCCCCTCTCACAGCCCATACGAATTTGAGATAAAACCCTAGAGAGAGAGAGAAAAGAGAGAGAAGAGCTTGGAATTTGTGGGTGATCTTCTTCCTACTGCTTTCGGTTGTCGCACGGCCTACACCGCTCCTTTCCAGGTGTTTTCCCGGCGGTATCCATTCCGTTTGAAGGTGAGAAACCCTAACCCTAGGTCTGATTTGATGTAGGTTCGTTGTAGGTTATGTAAAGGCTAACCGATTCCGCTCTTTAGGCTAGAAAACTCCCGTATACGGAAGCTCAACGACCCTTGCTGATTCGTTGTGATTCCAAGGGCAAGGTGAGGACTTAAGTGTATAAGTTACGGTTTTCAACGCTTTCAATGTCAGATAATGATAGATTCATGATCTGCATGTAAATGCATATGTACAAAGTGCTTTCCGTTTCCTGTTTCGATTAATGTTGTAGAATATGGAATTTCACATACTCTAGGTATACGTAGAAATACCGTATACGTATTTTTTTCAGAAAAATGTTTGACATGTTTATTTAATGTATGATTATATAATATATGGATAAAATACTAGTTTGGCGAAAGGAATCGCTGAAATACATGTTAGCTTGTAAATGCCTAGTATGTTGAAATTGTGTATTCTAGAAATACCGCATATGTGTGAATTTTGGAAATGCAATTGTAATGATTATTTGCTGTATGATTATGATATACATGGGTAAAATACTCACGTGGCGAAGGGACAGCCCTAACACGTATTTTGCTAACATATGCCATGTATGTTGGAATAGTGTATTTTAAGTGTTTGTGTAGATGCTTGTGTGTGTAAATGCTTGAGTGTTAGTGCCTTAGAGAGGTGCTGATATGGGATTCCTGACTCCCTTAGAGACATGTAGGATCCCCTCCATGCGGTGGTTCGCTATAACTACTCACTTGTGATGTGTATGTAATTGTATCCCTATGTGTATAGTGCTTTACAACATGCTTTACAACATGCTTTACTTCATGCTTTATAACATGCTTGTATTGCTTGTTTATCATGCTTTACTCCACATGCTATTGATGAGAACTGTTTGAGTTTAGGACTATGTCTATAGTCCAAACATTCGGTACCAGACTTGCGGTTGTGGCTGAGATTCATGTCGCCACAAAGGATGTGTCTGGCGAACCCGAGTCATACTTCGGTTGGCGATAGTGGTTGACCACACGGAGTGCTTTTGTGCTCCATATCGCCCAACTTGTGGTGCGCTCGAGCTAGTCAAGCTCGTCAAGTAAACCGAAATGTATATGTGTGTTCACCATGTTTGGTCGCGACTGCTTGAACCTAGGGTACCAAACTTACCAGTGGCGATCCTGTTAACCATGGTACCATCCATCGATCCGCTAAGACGCATGAGCCGGGCATGGTGGTATGGGACACCGTGGTCGAGCCGTCGGCCTACGTTGGGGCCATGTGCCTCCCCGTAGTAACCATTGCGCAACCAAACTCGTGAGCCGAATACGGTGGTATGGGACACTGTATTCGAGCTGTCGATACTTACGGCGAGAGCCGAGTACGGTGAGACCTGTGCTCGTGCTGACAGGCGACGAGTCCTCCATAGTATCATCGAGTATACTCCAAGGGTCTGTGATTGGCGACGAGTCTTTCACAGCAACTAGAGTATGAGTTGAGCCGAGTACGGTGAGACCTGTACTCGAGCTGACGGCTAGTGATTGAGCCGAGTACGGTGAGACCTGTACTCGAGCTGACGGCTAGTGATTGAGCCAAGTACGGTGAGACCTGTACTCGAGCTGATGGCCAGCAATTGAGCCGCATACGGTGAGATCTGTATCCGCGCTGACGGGTGACGAGCCCTTTGCGATGCCTTCACTACGTTTCTCAAACCATAATATCGTATGAGATTAACTAGGATTGACGACCCTAGAATGGATCATGTTTGGGGAATGATACAAGGAGGTACCGTAGTTTCCCAATACTGCTGTTTGAAATGGACTAATAAAAACTTGGTAATCATGAGCATCATCGCACCGCATGTGCTTTGTAGATGTGGCGCACTGAGGGAGTAAGCATTCGCGAACGTAAGATGATGTCGCTTGAGGGTGGTTTGGCAAGGGCATACAGCATCATGTCATTTTATTTTCGCACTTAACAAGAGTAGTTAGAAATGTTTGATTTGTACTGCTTTATCATTACTGCTTGATTGAATTGATAACATGTTAACCTATGCTTTATTGTTCCACTGAGTTAGCTACTCACTCCCACGTTACGGGACGGTGTTTGCAACACCCACCAGACTCTGTCGCAGGTGTAGATGGCGCCTCGGTTCAGGAGCCGGAGCCCGACTTCGATGAGGATCAGGAGGAGTTCTCATTTATGCAGTACTCTGACGGCTTTGCTTAGGCCGGCTGCATCGCGGGGTTTTCAGGGCTTCTCTTGGGAGTTGTATTTTGATTTTTGACTTAGAAATAATACATGTATATTGGTACTCAGTTGGTACTCATACTCTGGAGTTCATAAAATTTTGTTACTTTACATACTTTGAATATAAAATTTCAGTCTTCCGCTTGCATTTATACAATTGAACTGGAGTATGATTTACTGTTTTGGTATAATCTCATTCATGTTTATTGCTCTAACTCATACAACATTTAACCATCATTGTGTATGTTGCATAAGTGATGCACTAGAACTCGGGAGTTGAGTTCATACTCGACCCCCGATTTTCAGGGCGTTACAATTTTCTTTCCTCTTGCATGAACCTTTTTCATTTGATTGAGAGTGTGTAGGACCCACCAATCAATGGTGGAGGTCCTACATGGCTCCATGAGTGTGGCCAACAACCCACTTTATGCATGCATGATTGCCATGATGGGGCCATTCTCCATGGACCCCATCATGAGATTTTCCTTTGATTTATAGGTTTGTGGGTCATCTAAACCCTTGATCCTTGGTGGAGATGGCATCTCCACCATTGGATTTTGATTAGAAGATGCATGCATGGGTAGATCTTGTAATCCCATCAATATAGTGATATGTATGGTTTGTGATGAAGGGAAGGGCCTTAATGTGGCGGAGCCCCTTCCCTTGTGGCCGATTCTTACTATTTTTTTGTTGATCTATTATTTTCAAATGTGTGTGGCCCACCTTGTGGCCTGGAAGTAGCCAAACCATCCAAAGAGAGTGGAAGCCCATGTCTGTCCACTCTATGAACATAGGTGCCCCATTTGCTCCTTTTTGGACACATGCAATAGATTTTATGGTATGGATCAGGTCTGGATATTTGTGGGGCCCACTGAGGTGGACTACAACTCAAATTTCATAGGGTGATTTCCCCTTATTTTGGTTCATATGCTCATTTTATTTCATGTGCATGTTGCTGCCCAGAAATTTTCTGGACATATTTTGTTGGACTTTGGGCTTGAATTTGGGACTGATTGGGGGACCTTTTGTACCCATCAAATATACTTTTTTGAAAGGTGGGAATCTCATCTTGATGTCCCCCAAATTTCAGCACGATACGACCTTCATTAGGGTCCCAAAGGTGTAGTCCAAGGGAGGAGGACATTCTGAATTTTCTGCACTGTTCAACAACATTCCACCCTGGATAGGTTGGAATTTCGAAATTTATTAAAATACTTTTGGGTGTCTAAAAATTATAAAATTTTATAGGGAGTTTGAATACTCATGTTAGGACCCACCTACAAATTTTTGGGGCCAATGGACACCTGTACACACCATGGTGGTGGCTGGACCGGCCCATTACAATATGGTGTCCAAATCAGTCCGATTTTCAGGATAGATTGATTTATTTAAATAAATTAAAATATTTTTAGATATTTAAAAATTCTAAAATTTGTAGGGTTGTGATCTACCCATGGTAGGACCTACCTACCAAATTTTCAGGGCCAATGGACCCCTGTGCACACCGTGGTGAGGGCCGGACTGTTCCACCACGTTGGGACATCCAGGTCTGTCCGATGTTTTGGATAGGCTATTTTATTTATATTAATTAAAATACTTTGGAATATTTAAAAATTCTAAAATTTTGTGGTGGTGTGTCCCACCTATGGAAGTATCACTCTGTAAAATTTCAGCCCCAACTGACCCAATTTGGGCATCCAAAAGAATGGACCAAGATGGTTGGACTGCCAGATTTTTCTGCTGTGCAGTCCAGCAATATGCCTTGATAAAAACCATAATTCAAAAATATTTCCTCTGATGGTGGGCCACCTTTTTGGGTTTCCTCTTATTGTATGCATGATGAGGGACTTTAGCCCTCAATTCCCAGAGTTTTAGAGGCTCTAGACCCACTTTAATGGAGTGCCCAAATTTAGGACAGCAACATGCATTGCAGAAATTTCCTGTACATTATTCTCCACTTTGTTATTTCAGAACTTTTGGGTATGATTAGTTGGGGACCCATCCCTGATGTTCTAGGGTCCATTGGGGCCATGATTATGGGGCCACCATATTAAGGAAATTGGGCATTTATTGCTCCCTTATATTTTAGAATACTCTTAGGTCATTTTCTTTTACCATACTATTATGTTGGGCTAGTGGGCCGGGTTACACAAATAGATGGGCCTTTGGTTACCCACCAAATCAACTTTATACTTGGGCCGGGTTGTAGGCCCAACCTTACTTGACTAAGAGCATGACATTTGCCTATGTGGTTTGAGCAATGGGCTGTCCACTAGGCCACCACAATATATGGGAATAGTGGCCTTTATGTTGGGCCCTAACCCTTCCCCTATGGGCCCATAGTTTTGGATAGGCCTTGGGCCGCCTTTTTGAAGCCCAACATGAGTGTATGTGGTATGTTTATGGCTGCTCATTTCTTATTTCTAATGTTGTGTGGGCCTTGGGCCTTGATCCGTAATCAATTAGAGATGGGCTACCTCTTGAGGACCAATTGTGGTTGGATGTCCACATTGGTGGCCCAAAGGTAGGCCCATGGGTTTCTATGGGTGGTTAAAGGCCCACCATAGACCCTTATTAGGCCCGTCTCATCTATTTAGGCCTATATCATTATTCTCCTTAGTCTCGTGGGCTACCCCAGGTAAATGGGCCCCCACTAGAGGTTGTAATCCATATGAGAAAATTGGTTAAGTACCTAGACCTTTCATGGTTAGGTAGAGAGTTCATTTTCACCTCGTTGGCATCTCTATTCATCTTCATGGCCCACTCTCATACGCATCATATGCATGCTTGGTTAAGGTATGATTGGCTATGGTTGTGCCATTGTGTAAGGTATGTTTGTATTTCCCCGAGGGGTGGAGTTTTCTCCTCTAGAGCATGATGGATGCTTGAGATTAATGCATGAGTGATTGTGTGATTCATGCATCTAGCATTTGCATAGCATGTGAGTATCCGCCCTTACTTCATCAGGGCCTTGCCTCCACAGGAATATTCGTGGATGGCCGTATGTGTGGACTCCGAAAATACTAGTTGAGCATACCGGGTGCATAGGATGCCCATGGGTGAAATTCCTAAAACTTCCATTGTACCAAGTATCTGCTCCAACGCCATGACTGGGTGGAATATATGAGCGCACGAGGGCCTTATACCGTTAGGCCGCAACTCCCACTGTCGTGTAGTCGGTTGGATAGGGGTGTGGCCTTACCTGCCTTGTGTGTAGGGGGCATTGCTAGGCTGAGTTTGACCAGCTCGTGAATGGTCCGCTACTGTCAGGCCTTGCTGGTGATTGGCTGTCCACAGACAGGTAGTGAGGTCTCTTACGCTCGTTTGACTGTACGGGGTCTGTAGAGCGGCAGTCATTCAGCAGTGTAATGCACCCCGATGATTTCCTTATGATTGAAAATGTACTTGACTTGTGGTTTGGATATGAGCATTGGCATTACTTGCATCGCATTAGCATTAGCTGTGTAAGCCCCTTTATGCACTGCCTTAGTATGGCATCCAGTACTCATCACATTGTATTCATGATAAGCCTTGGTAAGGCCGGTTATATCCACATTGAGCATGTTTCCCTTCTTGTACCTCCTACTATTCTTCTGTGCACCATTGTCACACACTTACACCACCCTCTAAGCTTCTATAAGCTTATGCACGATTGATGCGTGCAGGAGACTCTAGGCAGGCGAAGTAGTAGCAGAGCGTGGAGTAGAGCTAAGCATTTGAGGACTCCAGTGTTGTCGACCTTTCTCTCCTTTTCTTTTGTCTCATGTATGTCCTTTTAGACCTTATGGATGATTGTAAAAGTTCAAATTTACAGTGGATTTTGTGATGTGTGCCTTCGTTATTCTCTGATGTATTTGTTGTAATCTTGGATATGCTCGTATTGGAATGATTCTACTATTATGGAAATTCTCTTTGTAGGATCCCAAGATCGGAACCTGTCTCAAGAGCCGAGAATGGGGTACTACAGAGGCTGTTGCGGCCAGAACCGGCCATCGGGTTCCTTGTGAGTCCGGTTACCGAGTCTGGGGCGTGACACATGACTCGAGGTCACGTGGGGCGTCAAGCCATCGCTTCGGTAATAGACCACGAGATCGTGATGTGTGGCGTCGTACTTGATGTCAAGGGCGAGCGGTGCATCAGGTTGTGACACGTGGCGAGTCGAGGTAGCTAATGGGGCATTCGTACAACAGAGAGTTAATGAGCACATTATTTCGTTATTGGGTGGCACGACTATATAAGGAGAGCCCTAATGCTTAGGGCTCTTCTCTTCTGCATTTCATCTTCTTCCCCCTTTCTGCTTTCTCGGCTTCCTTGCGTACGTTTCGGCGACTATTCTCGCCCCAATCCAATCGAAATCCCACCAGTCCTAACTCTGGTGAGCTCCTTTCTTCCTTTCCTTTTCATTTTCCCATTCAATGTCCGGTTCTAGGAGCTTACGGGAGGGGGTCTCTGGTGGCGAAAGTGGAGTGAGTAGTCGCCTTAGGGTAATGTTGAATCCACCTTCGCCACTGGTGGTAATGACAGATGCTGCTTTCTGGTATTCATCGTCAAATAAGGTGCTGCAGAGGTCTCTAACATAGAGATCGGAGCCCGCTGCTAGGGCATTAAATCTATCTCCCAGGCACGAGACAGTGCCTGGGACGCAGGGACTGGACGTGCCTTTGGTGACCGACCAAGTCGCTGAGGCGCGTGATCTGCCCGACGAGGATGGACTGGGCGAGGAGGATCTAAGGGGGCCAGTGCCCTTGACTTTGACTGAGGAGGAACTAGTCTGAATTAGGCTCGGGTATCACATCCCCAAGTCTGTGATCTTCAGGCTTCCTTCGGTGGACAAACTCCCGGACCGACCTCCTGAGGGGGCAATGGCAATTTTTCAAGTGGTTCTACAATGGGCCTCCGATACCCACTTCAGGGAATTGTTCGGCGTCTCCTGACCTGTCTTGGCCTGGCTCCGGGACAGGTAACTCTGAATGGGTGGAGGGACTTATTCAGTTGTGCAGTCTTATAGGCTGAGTTGGAGCAGCCCGAGCTATCAGTGGACGAGTTCCTTCACTTGTATTAGGTGAAGCCGAACACCCTTCAGCCCGGCTGGTACTACTTCTCCTCGTGGCGGAACACCGGTGGTGTGAGGCCCATATCGTTCCTTAAGCTTCCGCAGTCCTCCCGGTCGAATTTTGGCAACCCTCGACCTGTACCCGACATTTACGCACGATCCTAAGCCAAGTCCTACAAACCAGAGTCAACTCGACCAGAAACTTGTACCCTAGCGACCGCACCGTCGCCGCGGTTCCAATGCCACGTCTCGTGCGCCGATGCGATACCCAGGCCAGGGATGTGGGCCCGCGTTCATTTCAAAAAAATGCAGCACGTTGTGAATTCAAAAGAATCTTTATAACCCGTCACATCAATCAAGTCAAGTACATCCTCCATACCCCAATGCCACCTCACCCAATCCCAAGTACAAACACCCATTCATTCTTTTCCCCAAGTCAACTCTCTCTCTCTCTCTCTCCCCACCCATTCCACCTTTCCACAAATTTCAAACCAACCCATGCCTTTTCCCATCTCCATTTCTTACAATACCCACTCCATCCACCTCTTTTCATCCATCACTCCTCTCTCTCTCTCATTTCTATCTTCATTCTCCAAATTCCCAAGAGCAAGCACCCAACGTCCAAGCTCTCCCAAAAATATGGCCCACTTTTCTACTCTCTCATCTCCCATCTCAACCCTTCATTCTTCATCCACCTCCATCAAGATTGAAGGTAGGAGCCTAGGAGTCTAAGGAGCTAAAGAAGGAGGCCTAAGGTGGGTGATCCGCCATTGATTTCGAGTTTTTAAGGGGCCCACTTGTTGTAGATCCACTTGATGTATGCATTGTATTAGAGAGGGGCCCATAATGGCAGGGTCCCTCCATCTCACCGTTTCTTTCTCTCTCTCTTGTATGAATGATGGTGTGTGTGTGTGGCCCGTTGTGAGACCCGACCCTAGTTCGCATGTGTGCATGTGTGTATGTGTGAGTATGCATCTTGTTCATCATGGTCTCGCGGTCCTACCGGTCGAATTCCGATGACCCGCGACCCTCAGATTGTGTTTGAGGTCATCCTTGAGTTCGGTCATGTAGACCCGACTCGGATCGACCCGAGACCTATGCCATCTCGTTCGTATCGTCGTTGCGGTTCCAACGACGCATCTTGTGCGTTCATCCGACTTATCGATCAAAAGTTGTGAGCATTTCATCATGTGGCCCACTTTTTGTATAAAAGCATATGGACCACTCTCATGGCACAAGTTCCCATGCACACCACCCACACACATACAATTTCCATGGAATAAACACTACCCACCCTAAACACTACCCACACCTAACCTACCCTAGCAAACATTGTTTGTATCACCATAGGTTATGATTACTTCCCTTAAAAAGGATTTTCTCCCTGTTTCCCTCTCATTTTTCTTTTCCATTTGTAAAATTTCAGCAACCTTCTCCTCATCTTTCCTCCATTTTTCAGCCCCCTTCTTCTTTAATCCCCCACCATCTAACCTTTGAAACCTCATCTCCACCATTGATCCATTTTCCTTAGTGCTAGAGGATCTTAGTGTGAAAGTTTGGTGATCATCTTTGAGGTGGGTGACTATTTTTTTGCTGAATTCCTTTCTTTTCTTTAATCTCATTATTTCTTTATGTATGGATCACATGGGACCAACCAATCCATGGTGGGGATCCCATTTGATCCCATGGATGTGGCCCTTTGGCCCATCCTACATGCATGTCATGATCCATGATGGGGCCATTCTCCATGGACCCCATCATGATGGATTTAATGATCCACTCCATCTTAAGGTCATCTAGAACTTAAGGATCAGGTTCGGATGGCATCCCAACCATCCATAGCAATTATAGATCATGCATGTAGTGATTTTATGTTGCATGTACAATCAATGTAGTTGTATGGGTATGATTCATTCTTGGGAGGGCCCATTAGTGGCGGGGCCCTACCCCCATGGCCGGATTACTTTCTTTTCTTCTTCTATCTTCTCTGATGTGTAGATGATGATGTGTGTGTGGCCCCTTTAGTAGACCTAGGATGTCCCAAAATAAATAAAAATAAAATTCCAGCAAGGTGGGACGCCCTTACCACCTAACTCCATGATCTTTGGACACCTTAATCAATACATGCAAGTGTCTTAGTTTTAGTTTGTGATCTGAACATATGTGGGGCCCACAGAGGAAGGCCACACACCATTTTTATGGCTGAGATTATTGAGATATAGGCTGATGTGTCCAGCCATGTATTGCTGTCCAGAAATTTCTGGACAAATTTTTGCTGGACTTGGGCTTGAATTTGAGACTGATTGGGGAACCTTTTGTACCAATCAAGTATACTTTTCTGAAAGGTGGTGATCTCATCTTAATGTCCCCCAAATTTCAGCCCCATATGACCTTCATTTAAGTCCCAAAAGTGTGGTCCAAGTGGGGTAAACAGTCTAGATTTTCTACACTGTTTCAGCAACATTCCACCCTGGACAGGTTGGAATTCTGAAATTTATTAAAATACTTTTGGGTGTCTAAAAATTATGAAAACTTACAGGGAGGTTGACCACTCATGTTATGACCCACTTACAAAATTTTGGGGTCAATAGACGCCTGTACGCACCATGGTGGTAGCTGGACCGGCCCACTATAATATGGTGTCCAGATAAGTCCGATTTTCATGACAGATTGATTTATTTAAATGAATTAAAATATTTATAGATATCCAAAAATTTTAAAATTTTGTAAAAGTATGGTTCACTCATAATAGGACCTACCTACCAAATTTCAGGGCCAATGGACCCCTGTGCACACCGTGACAAGGGCCGGACTGGCCCACCACGTTGGGACGTCCAGGTCTGTCCGATTTTTTGGACAGACTGTATTGTTTAAATTAATTAAAATACTTAGGAATATTCAAAAATTCTAAAATTTTTTAGAGGTGTGGCCCACCTATGAAAGTATCACTCTGTAAAATTTCAGCCCCAAATGACCCTATTTGTTCATCCAAAAGAATGGGCCAAGATGGTTGGACTGCCAGATTTTTCTGTTGTGCAGTCCAGCAATATGTCTTGATAAAAACCATAATTCAAAAATGTTTCCTCTAATGGTAGGCCACTTTTTTGGGTTTACTCTTATTTTATGCATGATGAGGTACCTTGGCCCTCAATTTTCAGAGTTTTAGAGGCCCAGGACCCACTCTAATGGAGTGCCCAAATTTAGGATAGCAACATGCATTGCTGAAATTTTCTGTACATTATTGTCCCCTTTGTTATTTCAGAACTTTTGGGCCCCAATCCATTGGGCTTTGTGTATGATTAGTTGGGGACTCCTCCCTGATGTTTTAGGGCCCATTGGGGCCATGATTATGGGGCCCACCATATTGAGGAAATTGGGCATTTATTGCTCCCTTATATTTTAGAATACTCTTGGGCTTAATCAATGCCTTTTTGGGTCTCCATTGATTATCATTTGTGGGACTCAAATATAAAACAGATTTTAGGACTTCCTAGTGGACCCAGATTGGGCTGGAACGTCCCAGCTTGGACTAGCCATATGTTGGGCTAACTTCCACCATTTTGATGGACTTATGGGCTGAGATAAAGGTAGTATTGGACCCTTGGTTGCCCACTTAGATTGCTAGTGGTTGAGCTGATGTAGTGGGGCCCATTTCACCCAACTTAAACTTATTTTTAAGTCGTGTTTTTTTGTACTCATGGGTTGCCCATTAAGTTCAACTAAATGTATGAGTTTTATGGCCATTAGGACTTGGGCCTTGAACCTTGATTCCCCTGACCTTTGGCCTATATTTAATACACTATTGTGATGGGTTTTATGAGCCAAAATACTCAAGTAGTTGAGCCCTTGCTTGCCCATTTAAGTAAACCATACTTGGACTGAGATGTGAGGCCCAACTTACTTGTTTTAAATATAAGGATCACCCATATGTTGGAATAATGGGCTACCCATTAGGCCCACCACAATGAGTGGACTCAGGATCTTTATGGTTGGGCCCAACCTTGCTTAAGGGCCCACCATATTGCCTATGTGTTGGGCTTTGAGTATAAGCTCACTAGGCCATGGATTGCCTTAGGCCTTGGGCCTTAGTTCATGTTCTAGTAGTGGCGGGCTACCTCTTGGAAACCAGTTGAGGTTGGATGTCCTCCTCTATGGTCCTAAGGTAGGCCCATGGGTTCTTCTATGGATGGTTAAAGGCCCACCATAGGCCCTAGGCCATTTGTTTAAGGATCAATGTGAATGTATGTGGAACCTACCTTAATGCATGTTTGGTCCAGGCCATCCAAGCCTTGGATCGCCCGATCATGGAGGCACTCTCTGCCTTGGGTTGCTACTGGATTCGCAATCCAGTAGCAGGCCCACTTGATCTTTTCTTGATGTATACACACCCTCCATTTGGTGGGCCCCCCTGTGAATATTGTTGGCCTTCATGAGATCATTCCCACTTATTTGACTAATTTCTGGGCTTTAGCAAGCTCAAGAAGCTGAGTGGGCTGAACGTTTATCAAGGGGCCTTAAATGTACATTGTTATGGTTGAAACTTTATTGGACATGGGACCCACCATATTGAAAACTTGTGTGCGTGTTGCATGCTTATATTTTATAATTCTTGGGCTTAATTAATGCATTCTTTTGGGTCACCTTTAGTGATCACATGAGGACCCCATCTTAGATCAGATTTTTGGGGCATCTCATTGGCCCAGAGTAGGTTGGGACGTCCCAGCTTGGCCCAACCATATATTGAGCCAACTTCCACCATTTCGATGGACTTGTGGGTTAGGATAAGGATAATATTGAGCCCTTGGTTGCCCACTTAAATTGCTAGTTATTGGGCTGATGTAGTTGGGCCTATTTCATCATCCAAACTTAAACTTATTTTTGGGTCATATACTATGTACGCGGACTGCCTACCAAGTCCAACTTAATGCATGGATTCTATGGTCATTGGGAATTGAGCCTTGGGCCTTAATTTCCCTCTTGGGGCCCATGTTGTTAAAAGTGGTATTATATCTTTTTATGGCCTATTATGAGAAATATATGTATGTGGTTACCTTTATTTGTATCTTAAATATAGGCCTTGGGCCTTCTATTCATATAGTTCATGGTTGATATGCCTTTTTGGGGAATGGTGGTTAAATGTCCCCATTATGGACCCCTGTAGGCCCGGTTGTATTTAAGAGTGATTGGATACTCATCTTAGACTTTTGCTAGGCTCATTTCTATATTACTTAGACCCGTAGCTTGTATACTTAGTCTCGTGGGCTACCTCAGGTAAATGGGCCCCCACTAGAAATTGGATTTCCTTAAGGATATTGTCTAAGTACCTAATCTTGGTTCCTTCTTGGATAGGAGGAATGTAATATACATTGTATATCGCCATATAGTGTGATTAAATTCATCCTCATGACCCAGGTACATTATTGTATGCTTGGTTGACATTGTGTATGTGTGGACATATTGTGCCATTGGGCATTGCACGTTACCTTCTCCGAGGGACGTAGTATTCCCTCTTGAACATGTTGGATACTTGGAATTGATGCATGGTTGATTGTGTGATTCATGCATCTGGCATTGCATAGCATATGAACAATTATCGCCCTTGCTTCATCAAGGCTGTAGTCTCCACAGTTACATCGTGGATGGCTAAGATTGGACACCGGAAATGTTACTTGAGCATACCGGGTGCATAAGATGCCCATGAGCGAAATTCTCAAAACTTCCATGATACCAAGGATCTGCTCCAACGTCGTGACCAAGTGGAATATATGAGCACACGAGGGCCTTATATTGTTAGACCGCAACTCCCATTATCGTGTAGTCGGTTGGATAGGGGTGTGGCCTTACTTGCCTAATGTAAGGGGGCATTGCTAGGCTGAATCTGACCAGCCCGTGAATGGATCCGCTACCTTCAGGCCTTGCTGGTGATTAGCTGTCCGCAGGCAGGGTAGTGAGGTCTCTTACGCTCGTTTGACTGTGCGGGGTCTGTAGAGCGGCAGTCATCCAGCAGTGTAATGGACCCCAGTGATTTTCTTATGATGGAAATGTACTTGATATGTGGATTGGATATGAGCACTGACATTACTTCACATTGCATTTGCATCGGTTGTGTAAGCCTCATATTGCATCGCCTTGGCATGGCGCCCAATACTCATTGCATTACAGTACTTATTGCATTATATAGCCTGGTATGGATTCCTGCATTATCGTACTGCCTTGGTATAGTTTCTTACATTCATGATAACCTTGGTAAGGCTAGTGATATTGGTATTGATCATGACTCCCTTCTGCATTCTCTATCTTCTTTTGAGCACCATTGTCACACACTTTCACCACCCTCTAAGCTTTCTATAAGCTTATGCACGATTGATGCGTGCAGGAGATCCTAGGCAGGCGTCGCAATGGCAGAGCGTGGAGTAGAGTTGAGCTTGAGGACCCCAGTGTTGTAGACTTCCTTTCTTCCCTCTATTATCTTATGTATGTCCTTTTGGACCTTATGGATACATGTAAAAGTTCAAATTCTTAGTGGATTTTGTGATGTGTGCCTTTGTTATTCTAAGATTTACTTGCGGCGATCTTGGGTATGCTCGTATTAGTAATGATTATACTGTTATGAAAACCCTCCTTGTAGGATCCCAGGATCGGAACCTGCCTCAGGAGCCGAGAATAGGGTACTACGGAGGCTGTTGCGGCTAGAACCAGCCATCAGGTTCCTTGTGAGTCCAATTACCGAGTCTGGGGCGTGACACCCGCCATGAGGTATACACTTTATCCATGCCATCCACCTTCGTGGGACCTTCCTGATGGATGAGTTGGACGGAAGGAAGTAAATAAACACAAGTATCATTTTAATCCGAAACTGATGTGGGCCACACGTGTGGACCCACCATCATTATGTGATGATCCACACCGTCCGGATCTCTGGACGGTGGAACATGAGTGCTGGATGGGTTGGATTCCACACCGTCCAGACGTTCAGAGTCTGGACGGTGGATCTAGACAGCCACCTTCACCTCCTGATATATATATATATATATATATATATATATATATATATATATATATATATATATATATATATATTACATTTAGTATATAATATATATATTATACTGATCCATGCATCCAGCGTCCAGCAATGGATGGACGACTGGATGCTGGATGGGTATATTATATATATAATATTAAATAATATATTATAATAATAATTCTTCTATATATTTTATATTATATAAATGTTGTGGTGGGCCCCACGTGGGACCCACCTAACCTGGTGAAACGGATTGGCTGGGTACCATATGCCAAACCGCTGTAGGTGGGATCAATCCACATTGTCCGTCCACTTGCTGGATGGTGGGACCCACCTTGCACGTGTGGAGTCCCTACCGTCCAGCTGGAACGTGGACCTCACCACCGATGGATGTATTAAATCCAAAATGTCCATCCATTTGACGTGTTATATCCAAACCGTCCATCCATTGGACTTGCTCATGGACCCCACGCTGATGTATGTGTTACAACTAACCGTCCATCCATTGGACTTGCTCATGGACCCACGCTGATGTATGTGTTACAGCTAACTGTCCATCCATTTGGCAAGCTTGTCTCAAGGCTTGAGACTAGAAATAAAACAGATCCAATTATCAGGTGGACCACACTATAGGGAGCAGTGGATTTTAAACGCCTACCATTGAAACCCTTTGGGTTACAGCAGTTTTGGACCAATCTGATATTTGTTTGTCCTCTTAGTTCAAGTTTTTATAACCTTATGAACAGACTGGATGGAAAATGAATACTATGGTGGGCCCACTGGAATTTAACAGTGGAAATCATTATCACCACTGCCATTTGTGGTATGGTCCAGATGATCCATTGGATATGATCCATTTTTTTGTGTGATAATACTCTAACATGATCCCTAACAATATATGAATGGTGATGTGATTCGGCCCATTTGTATCACCCATGTGATTTGGCCCATTTGATCGGCCCATTTAGTTCGGCCCATTCGTATCGGCCCATGTGATTCAGCTCATTTGGTTCGGCCCATTTGATCAGCCCATTCGTATAGGCCTATTTGTATCGGCCCATTTGGTTCCGCCCATTCAATCAACCCATTTGGTTCGACCCATTTGATTAGGCCCATTTGTATTGGCCCATGTGATTCAGCCCATTTGGTTAGGCCCATTTGATCGGCCCATTTGTATTGGCCCATGTGATTCGGCCCATTTGTATCGGCCCATGTGATTCGGCCCATTTGGTTCGGCCCATTTGATTCAGCTCATATGATTCGGCCCATTTGATTCGGCCCATATGATTCGGCCCATTTAATGTATTTGGGGCCCTTGAGTGAGGCCCATAATGATATATATTAGGCCCTTGTGTGAGGCCGTGGGCCCACTGTATGTTCGGCCCTATGTGGGCCACTCCTTGGGAGCAATGTTGGTTAAATGTCCACATTGATGGGCGATGATAGTTAAATGTTCACATTGTGACCTTCCCTTAGGCCCTTTGCTAGGCCAATTCCGATTGTCGAGGCCGATTCTGATTGTTGAGGCCGATTTCGATTATCGATTCCGATTGCCGAGGCCGATTCTGATTGTTGAGGCCGATCCTGATTCTCAAGGCTGATTCCGTTTGTCGAGGCCGATTTCGATTGTCGAGGTCGATTCTGATTATCGATTCCGATTGTTGAGGCCGATTCTAATTGTCGATTCCGATTGTCGAGGCCGATTGTCGAGGCCTAATGTGATGTATATGCGGTCCGTATTTGAGGCCCATTATGATGTGTATGCAGCCCGTGTTTAAGGCTCAATGTGATATATATGAGGCCTATGTGATGAGGCCCATTGTGGTGCATTTGAGGGCCAGGCGATGGAACCTATTGTGATGTATATTAAGCCCATGTGAGAGGCTCATCGTGATGTGTATTAAGCTCTTGAGTAAGGCCCATGGTGTTGTATATAGGCCCTTGTATGAGGTCGTGGGTCCACTATACGTTAGGCTCTATGTGGGCCATTCCTTGAGGGCAATGTTGGTTAAATGTCCACATTGACGAGGCCGATTGTTGATGCCGGTTGTTGATACCGATTATGAGTATGAGACAGCATAGCATTATGATACATGTCCATACGCATCATCTGCATGATTATTATAAGATGTGATTGACCATTGCATATGTCATAGTATAGATGGTTTATGGGACTCCCTGATAGGTGGAGTTATCCCACATGAGCGCACGGTATGCATAGGATTGATGCATGATTGGACTACATGACTCTTGCATCTTGCATTGTGTGATTGCGATTATTGTACGCCCTAGCGACATCAGGGCTGTGACCTCCTCAAACATGTCGTGGATGATTAGATGGGACACAGGAAATGTTTGGGTTCGAGCATCTAGGTACTTTAGATGTCTGTGGGTGAAAGTCCCTAAACCTCGAGGCCAGTAGACGCCCCAACATCGAGACCGATTGGATACATGAGGGCTCGAGTGTTGAATACCAGGAGGTCGCATCTCCCACTGTGTCGTAGTCGGTTGGGAGGGGGTGTGGCCTTATCCGTCCAAGGGTAGTGGGCATAGCTAGGCTGAGTTTGACCAGCTCGTGAATGGGTCCGCTATCGACGTGTCGGGTAGATATTAGCTGACTACTGGCCAGGCCGATAGTGAGGTCTCTTCCACTCACCTGGTTGTGCGCGATGGGACGGAAATCTGATTTGGAGTGTTCTAGACCCCGGTGATGATCCCAGAGATGTACGGTACTGATATGTGGACTTATTGAGTGGGATTTGCATACTAATTCATTTACTATCCACTCGGGCTGGTGGTGCGCAACTATTTGTTACGTGTACCTTCGCAATGGCCAAGATTTCGATTGGGGCGCGCGACTAACCTAAGATCAGGAGTTTACCACATTAAGTCTGACTATCCAAATTAGGTATGAGACTGGTCTGGATAAAAGTCCCTTGTGATGGGCCCCATAGCCTACAATACTACATACTATCATCCCGACTTCACACTCCAGCTTAGTCATTTCATTCAGTAGTTCGGTAAGCCCATAGAACTTTGGGAAGTTCTTTGACCCACGCTCCTTTAGTGTTCTCAAGCTTGGTTCGAAGATGGTGTTTGATGATCTTGTTGACTGCCTCTACTTGCTCATTCGCTTGAGGATGTCGTGGCAGAGTAGACATTGCGAATCCTGAGGTTCTTGCACATTCTCTGATATTGCTTGTTGTTGAACTATTTTCCATTATCGGAGACAATAGTCTGGGGAATTCTGAATCTGCATATGATATTTTTCCAAATGAAATTCGTAATCTTTTGCTCTGTTATCGTTGCTAATGGTTCGGCTTCTGCCCATTTGGTGAAGTAATCAACTGCCACTACGACAAACTTGTTATGGCCCTTGCCTGTAGGGAGAGAACCGATAATGTCGATCCCCTATTGAGCAAATGGCCAAGGCCTGGCCATTGGAGTGAGCTCTTCTGGTGGCTGCCGAGGAATGTTCACAAACCTATGGCACTTGTCGCATCTCTAGACGAGCTTCCGGGTGTCGTGCTGGATGGTCGGCCAGTAATATTCTTGTCCGATAACTTTGTGTGCTAGTGAGTGTCCTCCCGAGTGATTTCCACAGATTCCTTCGTGGATCTCCCTTAGGACGTACCCTGCTTCTTCTGGTCGGACACACCTTAAGTAGGGGAGGTAAAACCCTTTTTTGTAGAGTACGCCGTTAAGTATGGTATATCGGGTGGCTTTGAATTTCATTCGTCGCGCTTTCGCTCGGTCCTCATGGAGCTCGTTGTCCTCGAGGTACTAGATAATCGGATCCATCAACGTTGGTTCTGAACTAACTAGAAGGATGGGCATGGGGTTGACCTCGTCAATGCCCGTTCTAGCCAAGAACTCAATTGGGATAGATCTTGGGATTTCGTCCTCATCTGCTATGGCGAGCTTTGCCAACATGTCGGCTTTAGAATTCTCCGCTCGTGGAATCAAGGCGATGTTGCACTTCTGGAAGCTTGCGATCAATTTCCTGGCTTTTTGTAGATAGGCTTTCAGATGTTATTTTTTGACTTGATAAATGTCGACTATTTGGTTGACGATCAGTTGTGAGTCACTGAAGACCTCTAGATGCCGAACCCCCATGTTTGCCGCCAGTTTGAGCCTAACGATCAAGACTTCGTATTTTGTTGTATTGTTGGTGGCTCGAAATCCAAATCTCAAGGTATACCGTATGCACATATGGTCAGGAGTTTCCAATACTACCCTGGCCCCGCTTGCCTTAGAGCTAGATGAGCCATAAACATAAAGTGTCCACTTCGGTGGGTCGGGAAGAGGCCAAGCATCAGGTGTTCCTGCAATATGCGAATCGGCCGATCTTTCTAATAGGGATCCTAATCTGGATAGGTCAGCTGTGGGTCGGCCATCTGGCAGCTCGAGCTCTGTAGATTGCGTTAGTTTGACGATGAAGTCGGCCACCACTGTAAGGCCCATATCTTAGTCTGTACTGTTCCGTCGATTCCCGCGATCCTTCCCTTTGAATTTCGATAATCTACGATCTATAATCAACATTTGCACGTGACCCTAAGTCGTATCCAGTAGATTTGAGTCAGTTTAATCCGAGACTTGTACTATTACGATCGCACCGTCGCCACGGTTCTAACGCCGCGTCTTGCATACCGATCTGATACCCTGGCAAGGAGATGTGGACCCGCGTTTATTTTAAAGAAAACACTGCGCGTTTGTAATCTCAAGAGAATCTCTACAACATGTCCCATCAATCAATCAATCAATCAATCACCTCATGTCAAGTACAAGAGCAACCCCAAAGTCAACTCTCTCCCTCTCTCTCTCTCTCTTACACACCCATACATGTCAAGTACATCTATCAACTCACATCCATCACTCAAACCCATCACCTCTCTTACAACCACCCTTTCTCTCTCTCTTTCTCTTCACATTTTCCAAGCAACCAAGGAGGTGCACGTCCAAGCACTTCCAAGAGAGAAAAGAGTATGTTGTGTGGCCCACTTCCTCTCCCAAGATCCATCATCCTAACCCTTCATTTCTCATCATCTTCCATCAAAGAAAGACACAAGGAGATCAGCGTTCCATCGGACCAAGAAGATCGAACGGTGGGTGTTTCTATAGGCCTAGATTTCACTTTTTTTATGATGGGCCAAGTGGGGCCTACCGATTGATGGTATGGATCTCACTTTGGACCTTAGATATGGCCGATGGCCCACTATGATTCACATGATCATTCCATGATGGGGCCATTCTCCATGGACCCCATCATGATGTTTACTTTCTAGTTTGATAAGGGTCATCTAGACCTTCCATTTTGGTAGAGAAGTAATCTCCACCGTTGATTTTTGATTTGGTGGGCCCACGTGTATTGGGACCCACTTGATGTACTATTGAATGTATTGAAGGGAGGGCCCATAGTGTCGGGGTCTCTCCATCGCACTGTGTCTCTATCTCTATCTCTCTCTCCTTCTCTTTTTCATTTTTTTCATCTGATGATGTGGCTGTGTGGCCCACTCGGATGGACCCCACCTTAGTATATGTCTTATCCACACCATCCATGCATATGGTGGCCCACCTGGATAGCACGTCTGAAGGTGGGGCCCACCTTAATATGTGTTATATCCAAAACCGTCCAGTGAAACAAAAATATCAGTTTGATTCCAAGACTTGGGTGGACCGCTCACACAGGCCCCACCTTGATGTATGGATTTAATCCATGCTGTCCATTCCATTCCCCAGCTCATTTTAGACGTTGAGCCAAAATATGGGGCCAATCCGATTTTCTAGTGGGCCATAGCTTAGAAGACAGTGGTTTATACCATTAAAATCTGTTAGGGGCCCACTCTGATGTTTCTATACAACAAACACACCAAATATTGGGCTCATTCAGGCTATCTTGAGCCATAGAATCCAACAATTGGGTCGGATTCTCCTGATGTGCACCCCACCTAGGAAAAACCACAGAAAAATATTTTTTTAATACATATATATAATATATATATATATATATATATATATATATAAGCAGCAACGCTGCTGCTGCTGGCGTTCAGAGGCAGCAGTGTCCTGCTGCGCTGGGACGTGAAGGAGGACAGGGACGTGGGTACCAGCCGTGGACCCCACCATGATGTGCGTGGAACATCAACGCCGTGCATTTGGTGGCCCCCCTTCTAGCCGTGGGCCACCCCAAAAATCAGTCGTACCTGGAACTCAGGTGGCCCACACTGCAGGAAATAGTGGGATTAAACGTCTACCATTGGAACCCTTCCTAGGTCACAGAAGTTTTGGATCATTATGAAATTTATTTTTCCTCTTCAATCCGGGTCCGTGTGACCTTACTAACAGATTGGATGGTGGATAAACAGTATGGTGGGCCCCACGTGGGACCCACTGACGTTCTGTCAAACCCACACCGTCCCCATTTTAGGAGTGGGATGGTTGGTGCACCTCACTCCAGCTACATAGCTGTTGTGGTGGCGTCACCAAGTTTTGTAGGACCCACCTGCTTCATCCATGCCGTCTATGGGGTCCACCATGATGCATGTGTTGCATCCAAACCGTCCATCTATTTTGAAAGATAATTTTAAGGCTTGAGACTAAGAATGAGTCAAATCTAAAGCTCAAGTGGACCCCACCATTTAAAGTGGTGGACAGTGACATCCACCGTTCAAAACTTCTAAGGGTCATAGTAGTTCCCAATTAAGCTGATATTTGTCTTCACTTCATCTATCACTATGTTAACTTATGAATAGGTCGGATCTCGAAAATACATAACGGTGGGCCTGACTTGATGTATATGGGGCCCATTGGTGCCGCCCGTGGACGCGGTCCACTTAATGTATATGGGGCTCATTGGTGCGGCCCATTGATGCGGCCCAATGATTTGGCCCACTTGATGTATGGGGCACATGATCCGGCCCATTGGTGCGGCTCGTGGATGCGGCCCACTTAATGTATATTTGAGGCTCATGAGATAGGGCCCACCTGCCTTGTATTGAAGGCCCATATGATGGGGCCCACCTGCTTGAATCTGAGGCCCATGGGCAAGGCCCATTGTGATGTATTCGAGGCCCATGGTTGAGGCCCAATGCGATGTATGTATGGCCTTTTATGTTGTGTATAATCTCTTGTATGGGCCACTCCTTGGGAGCAATGTTGGTTAAATGTTCACATTGATGAGCAATGATGGTTGAAAGTCCTCATTGTGACCTTCCCTTAGGCCCTTTGTTAGGCCAATTACCAATTCCGATTGTCGAGGCCGATTCCGATTGTCGAGGCCGATTATCAATACCAATTAGGAGAATATCACCCGATACCAATTATGAGTATGTGATAGCATAACATCATGATACCTACACCTTGGAGCCCACCTTGTATATATTGGGCCTTATAGGGAAGTCTAGTTTATTGCGCAATAGAGAGGCTAAGGAAGCTCACTTATTACACTTAGACTCGGATCTGCCCTCGGTGGGGGATATTGTGACGCTCCATCATTGTGATCACATGTGGGCGGGCACACGTGGATGGACACTGAGTGGGCAGGGCATGAGGACCTAAGCGAGCTACCAGTGATCGGTAGGCTACT
Source organism: Magnolia officinalis (assembly GCA_021015155.1). NCBI lineage: Eukaryota > Viridiplantae > Streptophyta > Magnoliopsida > Magnoliales > Magnoliaceae > Magnolia > Magnolia officinalis. The sequence goes on along the minus strand of JAJHSJ010002115.1, from coordinate 19,216 downwards.
GTGCACACAGTGAAGGCATAAATTTGTCCCACATCGGGAGCATCATCCGATGTTGTGGTGGCTATAAGTTAGATTCTTTCCTTAACTATCGTGACGCATTTTAAATCAGTGAGCCTATCTTGATATTTGGACTAGATCCGTCGTCCTTCTGTGGACCTTCATCATTCGTATGCATGTCGTAATGAATGATTAATTAAAGCAGATGTCATTGGACTGACATGTTTATAGGACTCCTTGTGAGACGGAGTTATCCCCACATGATCACGCGATACGCGCAGGTTTGATGTATAGCCTAGATGAGGTTAATGGTATTCATTGCTCTTCAGGAATTGTATATTGCATTGAATCTATGACATCTGATATTTGGCTCTTTATGACTCCTCATTTGCATAGCTAATCTGTATTGCGTATTCTGATATTGATTGACTCATAGACTTGTCAATATTTCTGCTTATTCTGATATTGTATGATTTTGGCATTGTATTGAATACTTGGCACTTACCTTGTCCACACACTTACACCACCCTCTAAGCTTTATATAAGCTTATGCACGATAGATGCATGCAGATGATATTAGGTTGCAGCAGCGCAGAGCTTGGAGCATGTAGCTGACTTCTGGAGCTTTGATTTTAACATATGTATTTTCCTTTCAGCACTGTATTCAAATGTATACATTAGTGGATATGTGATGATGATGTTACCATTGTGATTTGGGTAAACTTGTGGTTATGCTTATTACCAGTAAATGTACATTGGAAAATCCTCCTTGTAGGATCCCAGGATCGAAATCTGGCGTATGGGCACTGGGAGCTAAGAATGGAGTACTAAGAAGGCTGTCGGCACCGGATTCGGCGATCGAAAATTTTGTGAGCCTGGTTTCTGAGTTTGGGGAGTGACAGATACTTGATGTAGAACTCGCTTAGCTCGATCGCCTACTTTGTCAGTTTGCCTAAGGCTTCAGGTTTTTATAAGACTTGGCGTAGTGGGTGGTTGGTCAAAACGATGATCGAGTGAGCTTGGAAATATGGCCGCAGGCGTCATGAAGATATAACTAACGCTAAAGCCAAATTTTCCAAGGTCGGATACCTCGTCTCTGCAAAAACTAACGCCTTGCTAACGTAATAGACCGGTAATTGCTTCCCCTCATGCTCCCTTATCAATGTCGAGCTGACTGATGCATCGGATACGACCAGGTACAGCAGCAGAGTCTCGCCTAGCTCGGGTTTTGAGAATAACGACGGTGATCTCAGGTATTTCTTGAGTTGCTAGAAAGCTATCTCGCATTCTTCGGTCCATTCAATAATTTGTCTCCCCTTCAATTGTTTAAAGAAATGGAGGCATTTATCAGTAACTCTGGATACGAAGCAGTTGAGAGCGACTATCCGTCCAGTTAGCCTCGGTATGTCTTTGATCGTCTTTAGGGACTGCATGTCTAGGAGGGCCTTAATTTTCTTGGGATTAGCCTCAATTCCTCACCGGCTGACTAAAAATCCGAGGAACTTTCCCGAGCTTACGCCGAAGGCGCATTTGCTTGGATTTAGTTTCATTTGGTATTTTAGGAGAATGAGAAACATTTTCTCTATGTTGTTTGCGTGATCTACGGCTTTTATGCTTTTGACGAGCATGTCGTTGATATAAACTTCCATGGTTCGCCCTATCTGGGGGCGAACATCTTGTTGACCAACCTCTGGTAGGTCGCTCTTGCATTCTTTAAACCGAAGGGCATCACACGGTAACAATAAAGACCTTTGTCAGTGACAAAGGTGATCTTAGATTTATCTATTGGGTGCATTATAATTTGATTGTATCCTGAATATGCACCCATAAAACTAGTAGGTCGTGGCTTGCGGTACTGTCGACCAGCTGATCGATCCTGGGGAGAGGAAAGTTGTCTTTGGGGCAGGATTTGCTCAGGTTTGTTTAATCAACACGGACACGTCACTTCCCGTTAGCTTTCTTGACCAATACGATGTTGGCCACCTAGTCCAGGTAGTACTTCTTCAATGAAGCTAGCTTTGATGAGCTTGCTGACCTCTTCTCCGATTACAACATATCTTTCCAGGTCGAGGGCTCGTTACTTTTGTTGAACTGGTCAATAGGATGGGTCGATGTTTATCCAATGCGTGATGACGGCAGGATCAATGCCCGACATGTCTTCGTGGGACCAGGCGAAAAATGTCGGCAAAGTGTCGACTGAGGGCTACCAATTTATCTCGCAAAGGCGGTGTTACGGATGACCCAATTTGCACAGTTTTAGAGGGGTCGGACTCGTCCAGAGGGATCGGAACAAGGTCCTTCATAGGTCGGCCTCGTTCTTGAGATTCCTCTCGCGGGTCTAAAGATTCGATCGTCATCTTTTCGCGCGAAACCCTTAGTGTTGTTGCATAACACTGTCGAGTGTCCTGGTGATCGCCCTTGACGATTCCTACACCACGTTCAATTAGGAACCTCATGGCGAGGTGGTAGGTTGATACTGTTACTCGGAGGAGGTATATCGATGGTCAGCCAAGGATAGCGTTATAGACGGATGATTGGTCGACTACAAGGAAGTTGACCATCATGGTTATCCGATTTTGGTCATTTCTGGCCGTAAGAGGGAGTTGGATAGCTCCTTCTGGCATAACCTGACCCTCGAAAAACCTGATCAGAGGAATCTTCACGGGTCAAAGTGAGGTTTGGCCAATGCCCATGTTATCGAAGGCTTAGAGGAAAAGTACGTCCACAGACGACCCTGTATCGACGAGAACCCGGAAAACCTTCCGATTTGCTATGGTAACAGTGACTATCAACGCATCGTCGTGAGGGTAGTGAACATCCCGAGCGTCCTCGTCAGTGAAAGTCACACTGTACCTCTCTAGTTTTCTCTCTTTCAAGGGTCAGGCAAGGACCATAATTTTCACCTCTGGGCGACCGATGCTTCTCGCATGAATCTTTCGAGCATTGTTTGAATTGCCCCTACCTTTGTGGCCTCTAAAAATTGTACGGATCTCCCCAGTTGGCTGATTGTCGGTCGGTTGTTCCTCAGCAGCTGTGGTCCGGCTTCCTCTTTGATTTATGTGCTCGCCGAGGTGACCTCCCGGATGAGCCTTTCAATCTCTTGTTTGAGGTGGTAATAGTCGCTCATGTTATGTCCACGATCCTGATGAAAATAGCGGTACTTGTTCTTGCTTCTTCAGTCGGGATTGCCTCGTAACTTGTTCGGCCATTGAATGAAGCGTTCATCTTTTATTTCCATCAGGACCTGCTCTTGAGGTTTGTTGAGAGGGTTGTAAGTAGTGAACTTGCTGTCAGGCTGTTTGCTTGACCTACGATCGTCGCGAGAACTATCATCCTTTCGCTTTTTGCTTGTGTCGGCCAAGTCCGGTTCTTTCTTTGTCTACTCCTTGGCTAAAGGATTTTTGTTTTGGACGGCGTCTCACAATATCCGGGACTCTTCAGCATTAGCGTATTTTTGTGATCAGTTTAGGAATTCTACCAATGTAATAGGAGGATTTTTGTCCAGAGAGAAGTGGAATGGTTTATCTCTTAGTCCGGTCATGATTGCATTCAGTGCGGTCTCATTTGAGTGTTTTCGCACTTGTAGTGCTTCCAGATTGAAGCACTTGATGTAATCCTTTAAAAGCTCACCATCTCTCTGGACTATGTTCATAAGATGGGCCAGCGCTTTGAGTCTCTTCTTTCCTCCGAAGAAATTAGTGATAAAGGCCTCACTAAGCTCGAAAAATAATTTGATGGACCTCGGTTTCAATTGTTTGAATCAAAGTCGAGCAGCGTCGGCTAGAGTTAGTGAGAAGGCTCAGCACATGACCGCATCGGAAGCATCGTGGAGTTTCATATAGGTTCGAAAAGACTCCATATGCTCTGTTGGGTCGGTATTCCCTGTGTAGAGGGTGATTTGAGGTAGTTGAAACCTATCTGGCAATCGCGCCCGCCTAATGTCAACTGTGAATGGGTTTCTGTCTCTTCCGGGGCAGCCATATTGCCTCGGTAGGTCTGCTTCATGTCAGGATTTGTCGTTGTAGGCTTTGCAGTCCAGTCCTCCACGATTCCTCGCTATCGGCGGTGGCCTTGACCGGGGCCCTGTTGCGCCTCCTCCGATCGATCTCATGTCGTAGGTCAAAGGCTAGCAATGGAATAGTCCCCGACACATGAGATGGAACGGGTTCAACAGGGGTAGGTTGAGGGTTCGGTTGCGAGGCAACCTACACAACAGAGGGTTGAGGAGGATTGGCGCATGGTCGAACGTAGCTTGACTGTCCTTCCCTTTAATGATCGGGCTCACAAGCATGTTGAGGCTGCATATTTTCCATCATTTGCTTCAAATAGCCTAGGTCGGCCCTGATATCTCCAACCTCTCTCGAGAGAGCATCTCGTCGACCACGTCTGTCATGCCTTTGCTGACTGTGTCGACTCGAACCCGAGGTGGCCTGATGCTGCGGGGAGCCACGGCGGCTCTCCTGTTGTTCAGGACATTTGACGGGTTGTGTGGCATAAATGGGTGTAGGTGCGGTAGCGATCGGAATGGCTATGGGGGGAGATTGAGATTTCTTCTTTCCTTTTGCCATTACTGAATTTCAAAAGTTCACCGGCAAGACTGGAACGGCTTAACTATGTTGTTCCCACAGACAGCGCCAAACCGTTGATGTAATTTTCAGGCAGACCCTCCGCGGCACACTTTCTCATACCTGCATAGACGAAGGTGAGAGACAAAGGAGGCCCTGGTTTACTCGAGGGACTCTCCGATGCCTAAGTCAGACTCGAGATCTTTGAAGTGTGATAAGGTCTTCAAAAGAGAGACCAGTAGAGTATTAGGGTTTTAGTGAATGTACCTCTATCGGTGGGGGATGCCCTTACATTTATAGGGAAGAGAGAGTCTAGTTGTAACGGGGCTCTTTCCTGATATCTCGGGGATTTGATGTGATCTAGGATCTCCCCGAGATTGCGGAATCCCGAGATCGTTGAGATTGGATCTTTTCTCCCGAAGATCTCGAGAGATATCTTCGAGTCTTATAAGGATTCTTTGAATCTGCAGCTCGACTTTAGGTCGGATCTAAAGCAAGCACCGAGTCGGAATCAAATAATGTTGTCTCGATCGACAGATCAACATTTACCATTTATGTTCGTCCGACAGGCCGGAAGGTTTGAGTTCCCTTCCTCTAGGCGTTGAGACCTTCTGACCCTGCTAGGGGTATTGTTGGTCTGTGACCGATCTATGACTATTCTATGGATGGTCTGTGATCGATCTATAATTGATCTATGACCGAACTATGGCCGGTCTGTGATCAATCTAGGACTGATCTGTGATCAACCTATGACCATTTTATGACTGAGTTATGGTCAGTCTGTGATCAATCTGTGACCGGTTTATGACTGAGCTATGGTCAGTCTATGATCGATCTGTGACCGGTCTATGATTGAGCTATGGCCAATCTGTGACCGATCTATATCCGGCCTATTAATTTAGGTTGGTCTTTCAATCACTGGTGTAAACTTAGAAGCTCCTTGTGTGTCCTTACAATTGCATCACTCTCTTTGGAGGGTGCTTCATTTTTTTACGTAGAGGCCTTGTTAGGTTCGAATCCCTATCGGCTTAGGCTAGTTTGGCAGAGTTGGTCCATTCCATAAGCCGACTTATGGACTTGTAGATTTTTCCCCAACAGGAGTTATAGAGAATAGTTGAAGCAATTTAGGTAGTTGCAACCAACATTTGATACTATTTACATGATTGTATTCACGTGACACCACTCTTGAGGAGGCAATGTAAGATTAGAGTTGTACACGAGTTGAGTTAGCTCGGTCAGCTCGCTCGATTCGACGTGAAAAAGCTTGACTCGCCTCACTCAAAATTGGATTTGGACCAAGTCAAGTTGGTTTTTGGAGCTTGAAAAAATTTTGAGCCGAGTTCGAGCTTGCCCGAGCTCGACTCGACTCGGATCGAACCTTGACTCGAACCGACTCAGATCCAACCTCAACTCGAACCGACTCGGATCAAATTAGCTCGGTGACTCGGTTATTTTGATGTGGATGCTGCTCACCGAGTGTTTGATGAAATGACTCAACGAAGTGTTGGCGAGGAAGGAATGGATACACCGAGTGTTTGATTTTGATGCTACTCATCGAGTGTTTGATTTTGATGCTGCTCTTTGGGTGTTTGATGAGATACCTGTAAAAATGTTGTTATCGTTTTTCATTCTTTGAGAAATTGAAGATGCATTCTACGTGTTTGAGAAAATGCCACACAGGATCGAACTCGGCTCGAACTGCTGACCGAACTGAGTCGAGCTGGCCAGACAGGCTCAAGGAACAAGTTGAGCCGAGTTCGAGCTGGGGTAGCTACTGGCCGAGCCGAGACGAGTTGTGCAAAGCTCGACTCGGTTCGACTCATGTACAACTCTATGTAAGATTGGACAATCAAGTATATGTTTCTTAGTTGGTTGGATGTTATTACACATCACATCGCATGGGCCCACAACAACCTAATCCAACTTTGGGCATGGTTTGGGCGGATCCTTGTATCCACCATGGTTAATTGAAAGATCATTTTAAGGCATAATCCAAAAACTAAAGTTGGTCTAAATCTTAGGTGGACCATAGGAAACAGTAGTGATTGAATACCCACCATTTAAAAAAAAAATCATGGGGCCACTGAAATTTTTTTTTTGCCATATAACTTATTTATAAGGTCACAAAGACTCGGACGAAGAGACCCCCAAATTATCAGCTTGATCCAAAACTTTTGCGGTCCACAAGAAGTTTTTAATGGTTGATTATCATTGTTTCCAGTATCATGGTCCACTTAAGAGTTAGATATGCTTCATTTTTTTTGGATCTTGCCCTAAAATGAGCTTTCATAACGGATGGATGGCATGGATATAAAACACATACATCACAGTGGGTCCCACATTAAGGGATCCCACCCACCTTAGTGTATTCGGATATCCATCGAAGTCGTGCCCTTTTCCCCTTCACATATAAATATCAATGCACCCATAGAAAGACATTTAGGGCCGTCAATGTATTAGAAGGTATCAGATAGTATTGGATTGGAGCTATTTGGGTCCCTACTCATGGCTTAGTGGTAGATTCACATAGGTTTCAGGGAAGAGGTCATAGGTTCTAATACCAGTGTGGTGTGTGAGAGACTGTAAAAAAGAAGAAGAAGAAGCTCACACTAGTATGTATGTTTTCCTCTCATCTAGGTCGGGTTGGATGGCAAATAAACATCACAGTGGGCCCTAGAAAGATTTCAACGATGGGTGTCATTAGCTTGCATCTCCCCTTCCATAAAATGATCTCACAAAATGGATGGACGATGTGAATATGACACATACATCATGGTGAGATCCACAAAATGTGGTCACGTCACACACACCAAGAAGGTGGGGGTGTGTGACATTTTCAAACAGTGTACTTCGATGGATTATTGGGGAAGCCGATTTCCTGGTGTGCGTGTGCCACACACCATGTACCTAGGTGTTGTGTTGACATCACCAAGTTCTACGAGTCCCACCATAATGTATTTATTATATCCATACCCTCCATTCATATCGTGAGATCATTTTAGTACATTAACCCAAAAATGAATCATATCCAAAGCTCAAGTGGACTAGGCCAAAAAGTAGTGGGGATAATGATTCCCACCATTGAAAACATTTCTAGTGTCTACCATGATGTTTATTTTCCGTCTAAACTATTCATATAGTGTAACGCCCTGGATTTCCGGGGTCGAGTAGATACTCGATTCCCAATATCCCGGGTGCCACTTATGCTTTGCGGAAGAGGATTTTATAATTCATTTTACCTAGCTTTGAGCATTCATAGAATTAAAATAGACTATGCGATGTACCTTGGAATAAACGTAAATTTAATGCAAGTAAATCAACTATCAAAAACATGTCCATCCAGAGTACGGGACTACCGCTGATCAAAATATACCGACCAAAATTTACAAATGTGTCAACTCTAAGATCTCATCGACGACCCATGAGGGTCCTACATCAGCCCACTGAGCAACTGGATATATGAGGACTCATCCTCTAAGTCCGTGTGAGCCTCCTCAAACGCATCGGATTCCTAGTACTAGCATCTACGAAAGTGTCTGGTTGTTGTTTTAAAAAATCGTCTTAGAGTGGGAGTGAGTGATCAACTCAGTGGTTCCATTGGCATCAAGTTATCAATTCCACAAGCGCGAATGATGAGAAGTAACTAAGCACACGATTCCTAGATACTTTTGTTAATGCATGGTTCTATGATATGATGTATGCCCTCACCATCCAACACTCCCTCAAACGACACCATCTATACGTTTGTAAATGATCAACACTCCCTCAATGGGACCTCGACTGTCGAGTCACCAACCTATGCTAATGTAATGCTATGAATATTCATGTTAGCCAAGTATTTAATTAAGTCTGTTCATCTAACAAGATTGGGGAAGCTGAAACACATCCATTTAATCAATGGCCTTATCCAGATCACTTGGCCCAGGGCAGCCGTAACGGCTTTGAGCCTGCGATCCATGATTCAAATTTAGATATCATCCATTTGTCTCACAAATTAATAATTCCAAAGGTAAGGCATGATACCCAAAGATATGAGGATCAACTCGGTTATGGGTCATCACTCAAACACCGAGTATGATCACTTAGTTCCGAGGTGCGGGCTTGTCGCATAACCAAATCACCATAGGGAAGGGTTGTCTTCCAATTTCATTCATGCCCGGGTCGTTCGAACGTACTTTAGTACGGAACATCGGCCGGGTAATTTGACGGGGGCCGTTCGAACAAGGACCTATCACCTCATTGGTGTTGGTCACTATGGTGAGGCTCGTCACACCCAGCGTAGGTTGATAACATGGACACAGTGTTTCATACCACCATGTCTGCTCCCGAGACTTGGGGATCGTATCACTAATGGTTAATAGTAGGCCTCTCAAAGGTATGGGGTGCTTCAGATTCAGGCAGGTGTGACCATACATGGTGTGAACATACATGGTTGGCCAACTGGTGAACTAAATTGGCTGACTCAGGTGAACGTCGGCGTACGACACGGGTGTGTAGCATCTCGCGTAGTCCAACTACTATTGTGTCCGTCTTCGGGCCCTGAATTGGTCGGATTGGCCCAGGGAGCTCAGAATCAATGCTATTATATGCCCTTTTGGGCCGCGTTTCCACCCTTTCGTCATAGGGAATTGCTCTTCGATTGTGGCCAACCCAATTACCGTTAAACTAAAATTCTATAGCAAGCCACACATTTTTACTCAAAAATAAGCAACCAAATTCATCGGTACCTCAGGATAAACTATTTAATATGGTAAATGACCATTCACGAGACTAGACTTGAGGTTTAAGTGATCAGGCCAGATTTCTTTTCTTGGTACCTCACAACGTATAGGATCACCCCGAATGTCAAGGGTCAGTAAGTGACAACGTAGGCTATATATATATTATATATATATATATATATATATATATATAATATATATATATAGATATATAATTATATATAATATAGAGAGAGAGAGATGAGAGAGAGAGAGAGAGAGAGAGAGAGAGAATTTTGGCAATCCAAAATAGCGAAAATTCAGGGCGTTACATATGGTCACACATACATGGATTAGGGGAAATTTTTTAAATTGATCCAAAACTTTTGTGACCCCAAGAATGTTTCAACGACTACAAGTTCAATCCCTACATCTCCATTGCTTTTCTGCAGTGTGGTCCACTTGAGCCTTGGGATCAGTCTTATTTTGGGGATCAAGCCTTAAAATGTTCTTGCTAAATGGACGGACAGTTTTAATATAATACATACATCATGGTGGGGCCCACAACTTGTGACGTCAACACACCATGGAGGTTTTACAAAAGCAAATTGCCTAACCTCAGAGGTAGTGTGTTGTGAAGTATGTTAGCCTAATCATAATGTATGTGTTATATCCAAACTGTTGGTATGTTTGATGTGATCGTTTTAGGGATTGCGCCCTTAAAATAAGCATATCCAGAGCTCAAACGGACAACACCACAAAATTATATCAATCGGATAATTGTTTTTCCTTCATCTAGGTCTAGGTCTGTATGACTAACATATTGGATGGCAAATAAACGTTATCGTGGGCCGTAAGAAGGGTTGTAAGTGCATATACTTAAGCACAATTTAAATTGTCAAAATTTCATAGTCCTTTCAGGAGCACAAACACTCATGAAGATACACTTTGACAACTCATGAAGACTTCGTAAAGACTCGATTAACATCTCAAGCCTTAAAGCCTTACCTGGTTCGAGATCGAAACAGTTTGTACGTGTCAACCATTAGGTGGTATTACCTTAGATTGACCCTAGGTTAGGTGTATTTCACATAATATCACGATAGCATATTATTCTAAGTAAATACATTAGAGTTAGGCCAGCCCGACCAGGTTCGGCCAACCTAACTACCTTCGGCCAACCCAACATTATTCGGGCAAGTATACAACAAGACAAAAATTTTCCAAAGCAAGTTTGGCCAACCCAACCTGAGTTCGTCCACCGAACCTGTCCACTCGATCGGCCTGAAGGATGTTTGATCAAGTTTCCAGCAAGATAAGATTTCAGATCTCATTAAGATTTGGTCAGCCGAACTGGAGGTTTCGGTTAACCGAAGTTTTGAAAGATTTCATCCCGCGAAATCCGAGGATCCGTTGGAATGCAATTGTTGGAATTCAACTAGCAGAATTTCCAATACCTTTGGCTATAAATAGAGACTTTCTCTCACTCTTTCAAAAAATGAAAAAGATAGATTCATCTTCTCAAGAAAAGAGTGAAAGTCCAAGCCTTCTTAAGCTATTTAAGCGGTAATTCTTATATTTGATTTAGGTAATTCTATTATCTTTCTCAAGTTTGTTTAAACTATTTTAATAGATTAATCCATACTCTATTTGAGATTTAGAGAATCGAATTTGCAGCATTAGGGTATTGTTTGTTTCATTGAAAATATATTAGATCCCTATATTCTTTTTGGGTTGAAACATACACAGCTTCGTCTACATACCAAGAAAGAAGATCGTTGCATTCAAAGCTACAGTACGTCTTCGACTCGCCAATTGAAGATAAGTACCATTTACTTTATTTCTATTTGGATTTTTCTGAGATAGCTTAGAAATCTCAGAAGAGTTGATTTGTGGTAAGCCCGTGAAAATCACAAAGCGGGTTTGTTGCGGTGAGCCCGTGAAAATTACATAGTAAGTTTTGTGTGGGGAGCCCATGAAAGTCACTAGACTGTAATGTGGGAAACTACATAGACTGTATACGGTGAAAGTGAACCGATACATGACTGTACGGTTGTTAAAGTGAACCGATACAAACCTTGAATAGTGAAAGCCAAAATTACGAGGGTAGTAATTTTGGGAGTGGAGTATGTGTAGAGTTAAGCATCGAACCACTATAACTTCTTGCCCATTGTGGTGATTGATTTATTCTTTATATGATTTCTTTGTGATTGATTGTCTCTCACTAAGTTTAATATTTTGATTTTAAAGACGCTATGAAATAAGGTTGTTCAACACAGATTTCCTGCTGAAGGCTTTCCCAGGATATTCCTGCACTGGGAACTAAGATGGGTACAAGGTGATGTGTTCATGAGAAATCCAACCCATTTATGCTTTTTGTGAGCTCATTTAGGACTTGAATCCAAGTTGAGCTGGATCCAATACTTTAGTAGGCCAAAAACATGGTTGAAATGAAATATTTGCGGAGCCACAGGTTTTGAATCCCCATCCTATTTGTGTTCTCAGTTTATCCCTTAGGAATAACGTTTTGAAGGGTATGAATGGCATGTAAGCATCACTGTAGACCCAGGGAGGTTCAACTGTAGGAATTTCCCTGCCGACCCCTTTCCCTTAGTGCGGTCCACTTGAGTCTTGGATCCTGCTAAAATTTTCCTCTAATTCCTAAAATGAGCTCACAAAAGGATGGACGGAGGGGATTTCTCGTAAACATCACCGGTGTGCCCCATCTAGGTTTCCAGCGCAGGAACTTCCTGCTAAAGGCTTTGGCAGGAAATCCGAGTCAAGTAAAATCTAGCGTTTACATTTTCAACGCTTACCTTCAAACACGGAATAACATGTCCTTTGAAACTTGGGATTTCAAGACCAACCCTGACACTGCATGATCATTGTACCAAACCATTTCCATTCTGTCTAATCCAACTGAATCTCGCGCGCCAAACAAGCTTGAAGTCTCTCTGCGAGAATTTTCTCTCGTCTCCCTCATTCCTCTATAGTCTCCTTGCTCTCCTCGATCTTTGACCATGTCCGCCACCTCTACCAGCAGCGGTGCAGGCCGCCGCAGCAGCAGAAGAAGACGCTTTCCGGCCACCTCTCGCCATGAATTCCGGTTCAGAGCTCACTCAGGATCGGCTTTGACACAGGCCGTTCATTTCTCATCAGGAAACCCTAGAATAGAAGAAACAAGGGGAATCATGCACCTCTACTCCCAAGATTCTCCCTCTGCCTCAACCTCCGATCTCCCGGTACTCTACTCAATCTCCCTCTCTCCTCTCTCCCTGTCTTTACGTATATGAATGCATGCATGTACATGGAATTGATACTTCACCTCATATCTCATTGACACATGCAATTTTTCATTCTTTTCCACCCTTGCATAGTACAATTTTTTGGGACTGTGTATAAAAAACAGAGGGTAATTCAAGTAGAATGTGAATTGAAACTAATTGCAAACTGAAATTTACGTATCGGATAAAGCTCAAAAACACCACACGCACAGATAGATGGAAAGAAGAAGATTGAGAGCAAAGGTCAACAGTCCTCTAGCCTTTATACTGGAGATCAACACAAACTATCCACCCTCTTATACTGCAGGAAAAACTCTCAGTAATTCTTATTAAAAGAATTTCATACAGTACTCCATATGTATGGCGAAGATTATTTATGAATCCTTATTGAATATCGCTTTTCCCTAATCTACTAGAATAGGATTTTCTAGAAGTAAAAAGAAAAAGGTAAGAAAGCTTAAACAAAAGTAAACAACAGCAAATAAGAGACTCCTTCCAAGTGTGCTCAAGCAAGGCCTCACTTGGGCCCCTTCCCATACACACTTGTATGTTGGGGCATGATTGCATCAATTCTCCCTAGCTTCAATGAATCAGCTCTGTTGAGTTTTTGACGGTTCATTGTACAGCTCCAGGTTGATGTTTTGAAATTGTCTATTGAAATCCTCTCCACTTGACTAGAAATTTCTTACGCGTTGAAACCATCTGATTGTCTAGCACATCTTCAATAGCTTCCTTCAACTAGGTGTTGTGTTTTGAGTATCTATATAACTCATTCTTCTATGCTCTCGTCTTCTTGACGTGTAAGGTAAACTAATGTCTCCACATTGAATTGAAAATAGGGCTGATCTTCATTTCAAGGTAAACTTGATCAAGTATGCATTTTCACTTGGCTTCCTTAGAACATGTTAAAGACCTGCCTTTCCAGAATGTAACTTGTAATAGTTTTTGTGGGAAACCTCTCTAGTTTGAGGCACACCATGACTGACCTAATCCCCTACTTGAATTTGTGCAAAGTGTCGCTGAATATCTACATGCAAAAGCCTTGGTGCGTTTCCTTGATATTCAATGCAAAAAAACCTTGGCGTCTTGGCTCAGTCTAGTTGCAATAATAGGTGGAACTAAATCAATGGGCTGTGTGAGATCTAATGCGAGTCAAATCTCAAAAGGAGAGAGTCACGTGGTGGGTTTCACAAGTTGTCATAGGCAAACTCAGCATGGGACAACATGAGCTCCCATGAACTTATCTCACAAACCAAGTGTTGAAGAATTTTCAATACTGTGGTTGATGACTTCAATCTTTCTGTCTGCCGGAGGATAATAATGATTGAGAACTTTTGTTTAGTTTCATCTTAGACTACAAAGTTCAGGAAAAGTAACCCATAAACTTAATAGCACCGCTAGACGCACTTGTCAGGGGAATGTCATATGGATAAACCACCTGATGCAGGACAATTACCCACTTGCTCTAAAAGCTCGAACTGTTAGAGTATGGCGAATTAATCCCTTCATCTCATAGCCCAAGCTCCACATCTCATGGGTTAGGACCTCCGCCGAACCCCCCTCGTGGGCCCCAAATCACATGTGCCGCCCACCCCAAGTGTGTCCCCGCATCCCACGGGCTACCCCACTCGAGCCCGGTGTGAAATGCGCATTAATCACCCCCGGTGAGGAGTCTCGAACACAAGGCCTCCCCCGTGGGCCCCAAATCACATGGGTCACCCACCCCGAGTGTGTCCCCGCATCCCACGGGCTACCCCACTCGAGCCTGGTGTGAAAATGCCCCCTGCATTAATCATCCCTGATGAGGAGGCTTGAACACGAGACCCTCCCGCTTTGATACCAATTTGATGCAGGACAATTAACCACTTGCTCTAAAAGTTTGAACTATTAGAGTATGGCAAATTAATCTCTTTATCTCATATCTCAGGCCCACATCTCATGGGTTAGGACTCGACTGAACCCCCCTCGTGGGCCTCAAATCACATGCGCCGCCCACCCCGAGTGTGTCCCCGCATCCCACGGGCTACCCTACTCGAGCCCGGTGTGAAATGTGCATTAATCACCCCCGGCGAGGAGTCTCGAACACGAGACATCCCCGTGGGCCCCAATCACAAGGTCACCCACCCCCCCAAGTGTGTCCCCGCATCCCATTGAGCTACCCCACTCAAGCCCGGTGTGAAAATGCCCCCGCATTACTACCTCCTTGAAGAAAACATTGGTGATATATAGAGCATCCAATGTCTTCTTATAAGGGAATGGGCTATCTTAGAAATCTATTGATCATGACATTGATGGAGTCATAACCACATGAGTCTTAAGTAATCCCATGATGAAATTTATGCTGGTATTTTCCCATGGGGCATTTTCCATGGAGTATAAAGATTAATGTTCTACTTGTTACACTTGCCTAACTGACATCCTCGACACCATAGAGCATCATTTCCAATGTCTTTCTTCAAACTGGCTAGTAAAGCAATCCACAACTAGGGGTTGTCGTTTTTTCTATCCCAAGTGACCACAAGGCGATGTGAATGGTGCTCTTGCATCACAAGCTCTAGCACAGAGCTTTTAGATACACACAACCTTATGTCATATAATAGGCACCCATCAAGCAAATTGTCTTTGGGTACTCAGTGCTTGAGCCTATAGAACAAGCTGAAAATTCTTCCCCAAAATCACCGTTGGCTGCATAGTCTTTCTTGAATTCCTCGAACCCAACTGCGAATACTATAGGGTGAACAAGAAATGCATTTTTTAGTTGAGGGCATTTACTACCTTATTTTCTACACCGAACCAATGCTTTAGATAATATATCAACTAGAGGTGTACACGAGTCGAACTGAGTCGAGCTTGCACAGCTTGACTCGGCTCGGCCACTAGCTAACCCCAGCTTGAACTCGGCTCGGCTCGGTCTTCGAGCCTGACTAGCCAGCCGGCTGTCGGTTCGGTCAGAGTAGCTCAGGCCAGTTCAAGTCGAGTTTGAGCCAAGATCGAGCCTATGCGCCATTTTCACAAACACTTGGAGTGCACTTTCAATTTCTTACGGTATGTAAAACAACAACAACCGTTTACAGGTATTTCATCAAATACCTTGTAGGCAACATCAAATCAAGAAAAAAAGGGTATTTGTTTCATATACATACCTTCCTTGCCACCAGCCGACACTTCGTTGAGCCATTTCAACAAACACTTGGTGAGCAACATCAATATCAAAGTAATTGAGTCACCGAATTGGTTCGATCCGAGTTGAGTCAAGCTCGGGCAAGCTCGAACTCGGTTCAAAATTTTTTCGAGCTAAAAAAATAAGCTCGACTCGGCTCGAACTCAGTTTTGAACCAAGTTGAATCGAGCTTTTTCGAGTCGAGTCGAGTCGAGCCGAGAGAGCTAACTGAGCTAACTTGGTCGTGTAGGCCCTAATATCAACTTATAAACATACACGCTTCACCTAGCATGATGGGCTCTCAATTTCTTTTGGGATTTCAAGTAACGTAGTACATCATGATTGCAACAAAGCAAAAACTCTTGATGAATGGGGTACTGATGCCCAATGGTTTCAATATTGACGATATGGCCAATATTATTGCTATCGTAAGTGCTCGGTACAAAACAACCAGGAAAATAATAATATTGTATTTGTGTCAACAATATCGTGCGTATTTTGAAATATCGCGAGATAGTCATCAAGATTCCTATATCGTCGAGAAATGCAATATGTGTCGATGATATCAAGGTAGCGTGTGGAGGGGAAGAAAAGATGAATTTATTTTGAAAAAAATAATAATCATTTTTTGGGGGAATTTCTAAGAGAATCTTTTAGTGGGATGTAGTGGTCATAGATGTATTTTTACTTCTTTTTTTTTTTTTTTTTGGGATATATTTTTTGTGTTTCTCTACCTGTATGGTATGATTTAGCAATATTTGAACTCTTTTTGATATAATTGCAACACTTCTATCAAAAATGCATAGTTCTTTGATTTTCAGCTTCCAGTTTTTACTCGGACCAACATCTGTACACATTGGGCCTGCCTTTAAATGATCAGACCATTCAGCCGGCAGGCACCATATTAAATTGGCCATGTTGCAAGAATCTTCTCTGGTGTACAATTTTAACTGTCTGATTGGTGGACGTTTACGAGACAGTTCATTTTCAACAGGAAAGAAGAACTGCTGGTTGTATGACTAGATTTGATGATGGAGGTAGTTTTTGGGACATTAACGAACAGTCTTTATCATGGGTTTTGTTTATCAATCTATGTTGATTTGCTGTCCTGTCCCTATCCACCGCCGTAATGGATTGAACTATATTTGTTTCTATTACTGAGGTTGTTGCTTATCAAAGAAAAAAAAAAATACAGAGAGTGGGGCATGCCATGTACTTTTGCTGGCTGAATAAAAAAAACAGTATTTGCTTGTTAGAGCACATTGTATATTTTCCTCCTAGAAACACGGTTCGGAAAATTAAGATTTTCTTTTGCTTTTGATCTTTTTTAGGTGGGGAGGAAACCGCTTGTTTGTGTGCTTGCCGTTCCAAATCATATGACATATGCAGATTTTTGCCAGTTCTGTGGGTCGTTCATTCAACATAGTTTGGAGATGCGAATTGTCAGGTTGAATTCAGGAACATGTTTTGCTTTATAACTGTTACTACTGTACTACCACTAATGCTTTCATGTATTGGCTATCGGAAGAAATACTACTAAAGGTTGCCATCGTAAGTGAGTATTTTAATTTCCTCTTCCTGCCATATCCACTCCAAATATGGCACCTGTCTAGGACAACCAAAACATATACCTGCTGTGCCATCAAATGCATGGATCATAGCTCCAAAAAACCACCAAGGTTGGTCGGTTCCAGCTGTTTAATTGATGCAATTTTAGATGCTGAAACTGAATCGTTGCATTTCTTTTGCTCAAATTTTTTTAACCAGCCAATTATAGAACATTGATTCAATAACTAAGATTAATCCTATCGCCTTGATTTTTGGTCTATTACTCATCTATGTGAAGTAGGGCTGTCAATGGGTACCTTGACCATCGGGTATACCATTGCCCAATTGGTCTGGCTCCAGATTTTCTGACCCATTTAGAATCAGATCAGCTCCCCCCAACCCAAATTTGGACCTGGTTAAAGATTGGGTCTAGTCAAATTCAAGCAGGTCCACCGTCTCTAGCCCGATTAAAATTGGATGGGGTTGGGTCGGTTGGTTCTATTAGTGATATTGCATATATAAAATGTCATCATTATCTAAGCCTTTTCCCATTCCCAACTAATTGGAGCCAGCTACATAAATCTTGTTCACCATTCCACTACATGATGTCAGGATTCATGAAAAAAGTTGTGGCAAAAAATTTATGCCCGCTGCCAACCTGACACAATCCTCCTTTCTCTAGGCGGGACCAGTAATGGATGCACAACACTCCCACTTGCAATGATACTTTATACATTGAATACTTATTGATTAATCTGGCAATGGGGGAGGTTTGCCATTTGCGCAACACGCATGTGTCAAAGGGGCACCATGTGCGGTCCCAACTATATAAAGGTCCTTATTATCCCGTTCGTTTGGATCCGGGTCCAAGTCAGAGAGAGACGTAAGGAACATGACATAGCAAGATCCAAACCCAATCAGCCCTGGTACAGCTACGTAGAACCTGACCTGAACCTGACCTGTTGACAGCCCTATGTGAAGGCCCACTTGCATGTTCTGTGTGCATCTCTACCTCTTATCTATTCTGTTGTGCCTGGGGAACATGTTGTCGTGATTGATTTCAGATTTGAGACTTCATAAAGTTTGAGTTGATTGGATTTGGTTCTCTGATTGACCTTGAGTTTATTTGGGGATTTAGGAATGATGGATTGGAGGATCGCTATAGCATTTTGATCAGGTTTGATAGCCAGAAACTCTGCGGCTAATTCTACCGGTATTTCAATGGAGGCATTTCTCCTCTTTGGAGGTTTGTGCTACTTGTGATATATAGTTTACTATTTGGAAGAATGATATGGTATATCCAGTCTGACCCTGTTAAGATTTCTGTTTCTTGAAGTCGAAATGTTCTCTTATTTCATCAAATTATTGCTTTCGGTTGATATAGGTAGAAGTTTGCTGTGTCCTTTTACTGTCGATGTACAGTACACAGGATCAATAGAAATGCACAGACTTCCCTTGCAAGCTCAACAGAAACAGCCAACATGTCCGGTCTGCCTTGGTAAGTCCCCTGCTAATAGCTTTCAAAAACTAATTGAATTTCCTACAGCCTACAAGTATAATATAGACGCTGAACTACTTTTAACATGCTTATCCAATTTGTCAGTCCATTCGCTGCTACATGAGGTAGTCTGCATGATTTGAGGAAAAGGAATATGGTGCTTACAAGGGGTGGCAAGCCTGGCCAGACCTGCTACCTGAAGGTTGTCTGCATGATTTGAGGAAAAGGAATATGGTCTTACAAGGGGTGGCAAGCCTGGCCAGATCTGCACTAATGGCCTCTTTGGATTGGTGGTGGAAAAAAGGATTCGACCGTGGAAAAGGAAATCGATTTCCTCTGATGTGATGGTTTCCCTCATTTACAAAAGACGAGGACGGAAGAAATCAGCTTTCCTTCCCACAGTTTTCTTCAGAAAATGGCCATTTCCTTTTCTGCTCTTTGTTTTTTTTTTTTTTTTTTTTTTT
>JAJHSJ010002796.1:0-54228 GCA_021015155.1 Magnolia officinalis | reverse complement strand
GATCAGCCACCTATTCAGGATCTGTTACCGATTGCCTGAACTATACTGTAGTCCAAAACACATCCAATTCCAACAAGTATTCATATGAAATAGTCAAAGCAGCAATAACACATACTTCCAATCCTACAACCATTTGAGCATGTTATGAAGTATAACATACACAGGAATTCACACATGCGCATTTCATAAGTAAAGCAGACAATATGGTATAGGTTACATGGATAGATTTATACACATAGAGAAGGTAGTTGAGAATTTTTTATGTCAACACCCATTATAAGTACCTAATGCCAAGTACTTGTTCATTCAGACATTTTTACGAACACTTAGACTACACTTTTTAACGTACATGATGTATGTTGGCCATAACATGCATTGGAGTAAATCCTTTCACCAAGGAGTTGTTACACATACAACTAGTATAACAACACACGTCAATTAATCATGACAAACACACTTTCATATTCCATACGTATACGATCCTTTCTACACATACATGGAATATACTAAACTCAACATAGTTCATATATATCTGAAACGCGAAAAAAACATCGCATTTGGCATGTGAAATAGCACCCACGTCAGTAATAAATCATTAACAGACATTGAAGTCTTAAAAACCATAACCTAAACATATATAGTCCGCACCTTATGCTGGTAAACGCGTAACGAATTCGTTTTAGACACTTAGTCTTTGTCAACGGTGGATTGGCAACCTATAACATGAATTAGGTTAGTTATTATTTAACTAACACTATCTGAAACCCTAAAACAGATTAGGGTTAGGTTTTCTAACCCAAGTACGCTGTCGAAAACACCAGATTTGTGATACAGATAGGGTGGCTAAGTGCGTGGTGCAATGGGATCAAATCCCAGGATGAATCTCCAACTCTCTCTCTCTCTCTCACTCTTCTCTCTCTTTCCTTTCCTTTTCATCCCCTCTCTTTCATAGGGTTTTAAAATTTGTTTGGAATATGAGAGAGAGGGTTTAATGCCCTTATATAGGCCCAGAACTGATGGGAATGGCCTAGGGCCATGGTATACTTAGGTTATGTCCAAAGATCGGTTGTTCCGATCCAACAGAGCACTTTTGAAGCCCCTTTTTTGCATGCGGTCGGACTTAAGCTCCCTGACATTGGATCTAGGTCAGGCTGAGTTTTCATTCCGATCGGGTTTATAGATCGACTATGGCGGACCAGTTTCAGTTCAACGGTCATCGTCACACGATTAGGTACCACAAGTACATGGCCATGTATGAGAAATTTCCCCTGATCCGAGGGTGTATTTGGGTCAAATTCTGATGGTCTTAATCCTTATCGTTGGCGTGCAAACGACACAACTCAGTTTACTTAAATTCAAATTTTATTTCTAAAGATATTCACGTTTCTCACACAGTTTGTTCCGGGCTCAAGTTGTGCGTTTCTGGACACAGTCAGGACTTGATTTCTGAGGTGGTTGTCAAGTCCAGGAAGGCAGTCATCATCGTATAGTCTTGGGAAAATAGACTTTCGATATGCGGTCCAGGTCCGATACAGAGTTTCATGATGCTCCCGAGAGCAACTGGGTTTTGAGTTGGATCCTAAGTTTCAGGGTAATGTAGCGTTAACAGTTCTACTCATTTTGGGTCTTATAGATCGTATTTAAAATGATTAGTGCTACTTTCACAGATAATCTAGTTTAGCACTTATTTAATTCTCGTCTAATTTCTAAAGGATTTGGTCCTAGGGCATTTCTACGTCCAAGGACGTCCATCACCAAATTGGAAAAAATTTGGGATGTTACACTATCACACCCACCCACTCGATCCAGTATATGCATGGGCCAATGA
Source organism: Magnolia officinalis (assembly GCA_021015155.1). Classification (NCBI taxonomy): domain Eukaryota; kingdom Viridiplantae; phylum Streptophyta; class Magnoliopsida; order Magnoliales; family Magnoliaceae; genus Magnolia; species Magnolia officinalis. The sequence continues at coordinate 52,400 of JAJHSJ010002796.1, read as the reverse complement.
ATCTCAGCATGAGCTTCCCCTTCTTCCTAAACCGAAGGACTCCATTCATGGGAAAACTTTCAGAAACACGTGGTCCCCAATCTCGATCTACTCTACTTGTCGCCGCCCCTCGTATTGGCGTAGCTCTTTTGTTTGCTCTGTGCCGCAAGAAGTCGTCGCCTGATAATGTCGATCTTCTCTCAGGTCGCCTGTACTAAATCTAGGCCAATCAATCTATTCTCGCCAACTTCTGCCCAGCAATGCGGTGCTTTACATGGATGCCCATACAGCGCCTCATAGGGGGTCATGCCAATACTCGCTTGGAAGCTGTTGTTATAGGCGAACTCAACATAAGAAAGATAGTCATCCCAACTTGTAACGCCCTGAAATTCGAGGGTCGAGTAGCAACTCAACTCTCGAGTTCCAAAACTTCACTTATGCAACATAGATAATGATGATTAAACGTTGTCTGTGTTAGCACAATAAACATGAGTGAGATTATACCAACAGTAATTCATACTCCAGATCAATTGTATAAAGGCAAGCGGAAGACTGAAACTATATATATATATATATATATATATATATATGTATGTAAAAGAAATAAACTATCTCAATCTCTAGAGTATGAACCCATTTGAGTCATCATATACATATATCTGTTTTGTGAACAAAATGTCAAAAGTACAACTAAGGATGAATCCCTGAGTCTTGTCGATCCTGGCAGTCTAGTCAAAGCCACGGAATACTACATAAATGAGAACTCATCCTGGTCCTCGTCGTAATCCGCTCAGCCTCCTGAGTCGTCATCTCATCTATACCTGAGACAGAGTCTGGTTGGTGTGTACAACACCGTCCCGTAACGTGGGAGTGAGTAGCTAACTCAGTGGAACAATAAAGCATAGGTTATATGTTATCAATGCAGTTAAGCAGTAATGATAAAACAGTATAACCAAACACTCCTAACTACTCTTATTAATGCAAGTATGAATGCAGTCATGATGTATGCCCTCACCACACACTCCCTCGTGCAACACCATCTTACGTTCGCGGCATGCTTGCATTCCTCAGTGCTCCACATCTTCCAGGCACATGCAATGCATGATGAGCATGATTACCGAGTTGTTATTAGTCCATTTCAAACACCAGGATTGGGAAACTAAGGTACCTCCCTTGTATCATTCCCAAACATTATCCATCTATAGGGTCGTCAGTCCTAGTTAATCTCATACGATGGTGTGTTTTCTAGGTCGCTGCAAAGGCTGTCAGGGCTGTTACACACAAGGTTACACCACTCCCCCATCACCTTTTTAACGGTTCATCACTATACATATACAGGCATAGTTCATACTCTATACACTGTGGCAAAACTCGTCACCTCACCGCACAAATTCAGAGTATGCTCGAGGTCACTACAAAGGGCTCGTCACCAATCAGTGTAGGTCGACAGCTCGAATATAGTGTCCCATACCACCATAATCGGCTCACGAGTCTAGTTGCTCACTGGTCACTACGGGGAGGCACGTGGCCCCAGCGTAGGCCGACAGCTCGACCATGGTGTCCCATACCACCATGCCCTACTCATGAGTCTTTGCGAATCAAGGTACCATGGTTAACGGGATTTCACTGGTAAGTTGGTACCCTAAGTTCAAGCAGTAATGTTCAAACATGGTGAACATACATTAGACATATCGGGTTACTTGACGAGCCTGACTAGCTCGACCGACCACAATCAACTGAATAACATGAAGTGCACAAGCACTTCGCGTGGCCTAACCACTGTCGCCAACTGAAGTACGACTAGGGTTCGTCAAACACATCCTACGTGGCGAAATGAATCTCAACCACGATCTCAAGTCTGGTACCGATTGTCCGGACTATAAACATAGTCCCAAACTTAATCAATCCTTATTTAGAACATGTAGAGCAAACAAAGTAATTCAAGCATGTTAACAAGCATATTATAAAGCACGTTATAAAGCATGTTATAAAGCACTATATAAACAAGATTACAAACACATATATTTCATAAGTAAGCGGTTAAAGTAAACAATCACATGGAGGAAATCATACATGTCTCTAAGGTAGTTGAGAATCCCATCTCAACACCTACCTAAGGCACCATCATCCAAACACTTACTCTCACAAGCATTTTCACAAACACGTAGAATATACTATTTCAACATACATAGTGTATGTTAGTAAAACATGTATTAGGGCGAGTCCTTTCGCCAAGCAAGTATTTTAACACATATATAATATTCATACGGCAAATAATCATGGCAAACGCATCTCCAAAATTTATACGCATACGGTACTTTTTAGAATACACTAATTATACATACATAGTGTATATTAGCAAATCATGTATTATGGCGAGTCCTTTCGCAAACTAAGTATTTTATCCATATATATTATATTCATACAACAAATAATCATGACAAACACATTTCCAAAATTTATACGCATACGGTATTTTCTACAAATACCTAGAATATGTAAAATTCCATATTCTACGTCTTTAATCGAAACGGAAAACAGACAGCACTTTGTACATGTGCAATTGCATGCAGATCATGAATCTATCATTATCTGACATTGAAAGCGTTGAAAACTCTAACCTATACACCTAAAGTCCTCACCTTTTTCCGTAGAATCGTAACGAATACGATAGGTTTACCAAGCTTCCGTATTCGGCAGTTTGATAGGCTATAGAATGAAATAGGATAGCTATTTCATAACCTACAACCCTTACAACACCAAAACATATTAGGGTTAGGGTTTATTACCTATAAATGAAGTCGGATTCGCCGGGAAAGTGACAAGAATGGAGTGGTGGAGCTTGGGTAGTGGCAGGAAATAGTAGCAGGGAGTTTCTCCCACTTCTCTCACTCTTTCTCTCTCTTTTCTCACTTCTCTCTCTAGGGTTTCTCTCAAATTCGTATGGCTGTGAGAGAGAGGGTTCTAAGGTCCTTATATAGCCTAAAAACTCTTTGAAATAGACTTGTGGACAAGGTATACTTAGGTTATAACCAAAGCGACTTTGTTTCAGCTCAACGGAGGACTTCTGGTGGGCCTCCTTGAGCCAAAGGTCGGACTTAAGCTCATAGACCTTGGATCCAGGTGGAGTTAAGTTTTTGTTTCAGTCGGATTCCCAGATCACGTCTGGCAGACCAGTTTCAGTTCAACGGTCAGCGGATCTCGATCCGAAATTCCAAGTACATGGATATGTTCATGAAATTTTTCCTGATCCAAGGGTGTATTTGGGTCAGATTCTGACGGTCTGGTTGTTTACAAAATGCTTGCAAGTAACAAGTCTCAGATTACTATTTGAGATATTTATTTTGTAAATAAAACAAGTGTTCTCACACTCCCTCGCTCCGGACTCAAGCGAATAGCCGTGGGACACTATCTGGATTTAATTTCCGAGATGGTTGTCAAGCCCAACGAGGTGGTCCTAAGTTCCTAACTTCGTATTATTCGGACTCTCGATGTGTGGTCCAGATCTGATACGAAGTTTCAATGTGCTCCCTAGAGCAGTCGGGTAATGAGTTTGATCCTAGATTTTATGGTAATCTAGCGTCAATGATCTACAAGTTTTGGGTCTTGCAGATCGTATTTAAAGCGATTCAAATGGATTTCATGGCTAATTTAGTTTAACACTTAGTTAACTTTGTCAAATTTCTAAAGGATTTAATCCTAAGTGATTTCTGGTCGAGGTGGTACTCGGGCCATTGTACGAAATTTTTCGAGTTGTTACAATCTACCCCCCTTAAACAAAAATTTCATCCTCAAAATTTGTACCTTTTCGTACTCCTAGAGAATTTGAGGGTAGTTCTTTCTGACCTCGGCTTCTGTCTCCCATGTAGCCTCCTCTTCTGAATGATGCGTCCATAGTACCTTCACAAGTGGAATGACCTTATTACGCAGTATCTGCTCATTCCTGTCAAGTATGCGCGTCGGACGCAGCTCATAGGACGCAGCTCATATGTAGCATCCTTACTCAACTGTACTTGCTCCCAGCTGATAATGTGTGAAGGATCAGGAACGTACTTCTTCAGCATAGACACATGAAATACGTTATGTACAACTGCAGGTGGTGTGGCCAAAGCGAGACGATATGCCACAACACCCCCCCGATCAAGGATCTGAAATAGACTGATAAACCTCGGTGTGAGCTTCCCCTTCTTCCCAAACCGAAGGACTCCCTTCATAGGGGAAACTCGGAGGAATACATGATCTCCGACCTCGAACTCAAGCGGTCGCCGCTTCGTATCAGCGTAACTCTTCTACCTGCTCTGCGCTGTAAGAAGTCGACGCCTGATAATGTCGATCTTCTCCGAGGTCGCCTGTACTAAATCCGGCCCAATCAAACTGCGCTCGTCAACCTCAGCCCAACAATGCGGTGCTCTGCAAGGATGACCATACAGGGCCTCATATGACGCCATACCAATACTCACCTGGAAGATGTTGTTGTAGGCTAACTCTGCGTAAGGAAGACAGTCATCCCAATTGTCCTTGAAGTCCAACACACATGCTCGTAACATATCCTCCAGAATTTGATTCACCCGCTCCGTCTGCCCGTCAGTCTGAGGATGAAACGTCGTACTGAACTTCAACTTCACACCCATAGCTTCCTGGATACGAGTCCAGAAGATAGATGTGAACCGAGTGTCTCTGTCCGACAAGATCTTTAGGGGAATTCCATGCAGATGCACAATCTCTCTGATGTACAGCCTAGCCAGCTGGTCTGCAGAGTTCGTGACTCTAATAGGGAGGAAATGGGCCGATTTGATCAACCGATCCAAGATCACCCAGATGGAATCGTGTCCCTTCCTCGTCTTCGGCAGCCCCGATATGAAATCCATGGAAATGAAGTCCCACTTCCATTCAACTATGGGCATGGGTTGAAGCAGTCCAGGAGGTCGACGATGTCCTGCCTTGACCTGCTGGCACGTCAAACAACGAGAAACATACTCTGCTATGTGGGTCTTCATGTCATCCCACCAATAAGACCATCTCATGTCCTTGTACATCTTCATGCTACCAGGATGCATCGCAAGCTTCGATTTGTAGGCAGTCTCGAGGAGCTCCTGTCATAAGTCATGAATATCAGGAACACATAAACGGCCATGGTATCGTAGACCCCCATCTGTGCCAACTCTCCACTCGGAGTCCTCGGCGTCGCTAGCTTGCTCTCGAAGCTCAGAAAACCGCTCATCGCCCTTTTGGGCCTCGATGATCCTATCATCAATAAGTACCGCACCTGAACGAACTCCAACATATCCCACTCTGCTATCATCAGTGGAGCCGCAAATGTAATCGCCTTCTTGCAGCTCAACGCATTGCTACAAGGTTGGCCTTGCCAGAATGGTAAGAGACCTCAAACTTGAAGTCCTTCAAGGTTTCCATCCATCTACACTACCTCATATTCAAGTTTCGCTGCGCGAATATATACTTAAGGCTCTAGTGGTCGCAGAAAAGCTCGAACTCCTCTCCGTAGAGGTAATGTCTCCAGAGCTTCAATGCAAAGATGACAGCTGCTAACTCAAGGTCGTGTGTAGGGTAATTCTCCTCGTGCTTCCTTAATTGTCTCGAGGCATATGCAATCACCCTGTCCTTCTGCATAAGGACACAACCCAAACCAACGTGAGATGCGTCAGTGTATATCGTGTACTTCACCCCTTGTTCTAGCAATACTAGCACAGGTGCGGACGTCAGCTTGTCCTTCAGCTCCTGAAAAGCTGCTTCTACCTTCTCATTCCAGGCGAGCTTCAAATCCTTACGTGTCAACTGTGACAACGGCGTAGCAATCTTTGAAAAGTCCCGAATGAAGCGACGATAGTACCCTGCCAGGCCAAGAAAACTCCTCACCTCGGTAATCGAGCCAGGCTGCTTCCAATCCTGAACTGCGGTTACCTTAGCAAGGTCCACTGCTATCCCATCCTTGGACACCACATGTCCCAGGAACTTGACTTCCTCCTGCCAGAAGTCACACTTCTTATACTGCGCAAACAACTAGTTCTTCCTCAAGGCATCCAACACCACTCTCAAGTGCACCTTGTGCTCTTCCCGACTCGTGAAATATATCAGGATGTCATCAATGAACACAATGAGGAATCGGTATAAGAATGGCCGAAAGACCTGTTCATCAAGTCCATGAACACGGCCAGTGCGTTCGTAAGACCGAACGACATCACCAGAAACTCGTAATGGCCAAAACATGTCTTGAAAGCTGTCTTCTACACGTCTTCATCTCTAACGCGCAACTGGGGGTACCCTGACTGCAAGTCGATCTTTGAGAAATACTGTGCCCCCTTCAACTGATCAAACAAATCATCTATCCTGGGCAAAGGATACTTGTTCTTCACGGTGACCTGGTTTAACATACGGTAATCAATACACAACCGTAGTGAGTCATCCTTCTTCTTCACAAACAGTGCAGGTGCTCCCCAGGGAGACACACTAGGTCGTATAAAGCCTTTCTCCACCAGCCCATCAATCTGTTTCCGCAGTTCCTCCATCTCACACGGAGGCATGCGATACGTCGGTAAGGAGATGGGTGTCGCACCTGGCGTAAGTTCAATGGTGAAGTCGATCTTGCGCCGAGGTGGTAACCAGGAATCGGTGTAAAAACGTCCGCAAAAGCCTGAACTACCGGCGTATCCTCAAGCATCGAAACATCAGTAACCTCTAACGAAGAAGTGTAACATCACAACCGAGTAGCGTGACTGACTTGAACAGGAAAAGTAAAGGCTGTGCCATCAAGTCCATAGGCAGTCACCACCCTAGTCTCGCAGTCGATCTCGGCTCACATCTCAGTGAGCCAATCCATACCGAAGATAATGTCGTAATGGAATAGGGGGATGACGATCAGATCGACAAGTATCACTCTGCCACCCAAGTCTATTGGGTAGCCCTCACACATACGAGTAACTTTAGATGAAGTCCCTGTAGCAGCGATAACCCTCACTCCTCTTGTAGGAGCAGTAACTAGACCCAGACGCTTGACTTCCGTGCATGAAATCATAAAGGTAATGGACCCAGTGTCCACCAATAAGAAGACGGGAGTACCTTGGACGTGAGCAGTGACCTCGAAGGCCAAAGGCGCAAAAGGTACAGTATCTGGTTCATCGGCTATAAGCGCATGAACACGCGCCTGTTGCGGCCGGTTAGGCTAAGTTACCACGGGCTGTTGAGGCGGCCGGAAACGAGGTGCAGGTGGTCTGAAAGACGGATGTACAGGTGTCATCCGAAGTGGTGGAGTCGATATAACCTGTGGACGTGATCGACCAATCATCTGTGGTGGAGAGAACCCGTTATCCCTCATCCGCGCAAAACAGCTCCCCACAGGATGACCCTGTTTCCCGCGGTACGTACAGGTCACAATAGGGAGCCTCATCGGAGCCACTGGCGCTGAGATCCTGGTAGGCAAGTCAGCATGAGGCCTCTTGCCTAGGAAAGGCCTGCTCTGCATCTCTGGTCATGGTCTCGTAACTATAGTACCACGAGAACGTGTCAGCCAATCAACATCCTGCTCGGCCATCATAGACATGTGAACCAGCTCCGCGTAAGAAGGTATACTGATACAACACATCTTCGACCGTATATCAGGTCGTAAACCCCCCAGAAAAATGGCGTATCCGCATCTGCTCATCAACAAGGATGGTCGGGACAAAGCGGTCCAACTCGGTAAAGCGATGCTCTTACTCAGTAACAGTCTTGCCTCCCTGCCTGAGGCGTAAAAACTCATCCTCCCGCTCGTGTCTGTAGGTCTGTGGGTAATACTTCTCGTGGAACCGGAACTCAAATGCTGGCTAAGTCCACACGTAGCCCACTGTGACAGACCGCAGTACACTGTCCTACCACAGGCTGGCCTCCCTCTCGAACATGAAAGTGGCCAACTCGACCTGCTCTGCCTCACAACAGTGTAGCATCCATAGCATCTTGGAGATGCGGTCTACCCAAAACTTAGCCTCCTCGGGTCTGTGAGAACCCGTGAATGTGAGAGGCCTCAAGCACTGAAATCGCTCGAGTAGGCCACGAGTACCAACATCTCCAGTAGGGGGTACAGCAGGCGCAGGGGGAGGTATAGCCTCAGCCTGAGCAGGAGGCTCTGCGGTCTCTGGTCGTGTAGATGGTGAAGGTGGAACCGCACTGCCACCCTGAGCTGATAAGACCGCAAGAAGCTGCTGATGCTGCTGATGCATCAACATCATCATTTGCTCAGACCTGTCAGGAGGTGGAGCAGCCTGTGGGTCTGCTGTGTAGATGAGGATGCTCGGTGTTGCTCGCGAACTGGGGGTGTATAAGGTGGCAATCCACCAGTAGAACCAGCAGGAGGATGATCAGAGCCAGACTCCAGGCCCGTAGGACCACCCCTGCTGGAAGGAGTCTGGTCCATCGAGTCAGTGAGCAAGAGGGGTGTCGTGCTCCTTGTAGATCTTCGTGGCATGACCTATACAACATAGGGTACATCGCTTGTGATATAAAGCATAGCAACACAAAACGCAAGCACTTAAGCATTCCACACACATCATAACAAAAGAGGTTGTATGCATTTCATTACCAAAATTGTCATAATACATGGAATACAGAGTTACATGAATCATGACAGAAAATGCAGGGGAGCTAATACAACCAACCTTCAACTACAACAAAAATATACTACTAACTACTACATCCATCAACATGAAAACATAAACCGCCTAATGCGGTAACCAAAACAACTACAAACAACAACTTGGATGACTAGGCATCCGAATCAGGCGATGGAGGAGGGGCATTCTTGTCCTGTACACAACACAGGATAGCCTTCAATGTGCAAGTTACTTTCTTAAACTTGTTCACAAAGGCCCGAAGATCGACAATATCTTATCGTAGGGCAGCCTGACCCTCCTCAAGTCGGGCTAAACGCGCATCTATGGTAGCCCGGTCGGTGCCCTGCTCCTGAGCCGTAGGAGGTGAACTCTCCTCTGTATCCTGGGCCTCATCTTCCTCTTCGTAGATCTCATCACCGCCTCCTTCTTCACTTCCTGCCTTGAGGTCAACACTCTCCTCACCAGCACTATTTGACTTATCTCTAGACTCGTCAAGTCGGGCTTACCACTGTCGAGGGCCGATCTTCATGTTGTTAAGCGTAGCCTCACCTATGACTCGGACTAGTGCAAGGTTTTCCATATTAAGCCTATAGCCGACATCACGAGTCATCTTGCATATCAGGCGGCCAAATGGGAGTGAAAGGTCATTCCTGACAGATCGAACAACCTGGACTATCTGATATAGGACGAACGTGGGCAGGCATAAGTTGTCCCCATGTCCAATCCTGTATAGGCAGTTTACCATCAACCGAGTACACTCTGTGCAGTTACCCGACCGTGGATACATATTATATGTGAAAATGTGGTGGAGCAAACGGAAGTCATCTGTCAACTTTGATGACGAAAGACAGTTTCCTTGCGTCCAAGAGACCCGTCGACCACAAAGGTATCCCGTACGGCGATCCCTTTCTCGCGCACTCCTGGAGAAGTTGTCATTAGGAAGCACTTCACCACGTGGGACCTTCATGATCCGAGCCATCTCAACCACAGTGATTGTGCGCCTTATGCCCTTCACAGAGACCGTGAACTGAAGACGCTCCAACGATGGGTTTATGATATGGGCGTAGAAGGCACGAACCGTGTTCTCACATGCAGGAGACTCGCCTTCAAATATAGGACCCCATTCACTGTCCACCAAGCGGTCCATCATCGGGTGTAGCCCAAACATCCTTTCATCCACATGAGCTTCAAACACTATCTTACGGTCAGCAAAATGACCGTATTCGAAGCCAATCGGTAATGCATCCCTGATCGGCAGTTAGGGATCCAGGTCTCGCTTCGACCTATGCTCCTGAACGGTGCTAGTGTCGGCTTCAACGTTAGCCCTTCTTCTGGAACGGCTGGGTGGCTCGGCCCAGCCTCATCTGCAGCGGTTTTCCTCTTTTCCATGAGAGAGAGGATGGAGGAAATGGAGAAAATGGCCATAATCAACTCAAAAAAAGCCATGGAAATGGAGGAAAGAGAGAGAAGGGGCTAATTTCTTCGGTTCTCCGTGAACTACCATCCCAATAGCTGTTGAAGAGGCTCAAATGACAGGGAATGAAGAAGGACCAAGGGAGAAATGGGATGGGTTAGAAGGTTACACGATTTTGAGCTTCAAATGAGGGGTGTGGGAGCTCAAATGTGAAAGAAGGGGGAAGGGTAGTAAGGTAGGATTGTTGTGATTGATGGATGTGGGTGGATTATGGTCGAAAATGAAGGATGAGACGATTGAAAGAGAGTTTTGAGAGAGAGGACAACAAGTTGGAGGGTTTGGAAGGGTGAAATGAGAAGTGGGGCTCCAACCGGAGAGAAATAGGGGCCCCCTAACAATTCTGCACGTACCAAACGTGTGTAGGGGTCGGGCCGACCATGACCAGGCCCGACCCAACCCTAGTGGGCCAACCTGACCCCGGCCTTCCGTGGTGACCGCGATTCCGCGGCGGTCTGCCTTGCCCGGCGCCGCGCCGCCGCGGTGGGGTGGTGCTCTCCACCCTCCCAAGGTGCTAAATGCACCATGGGTCCACCTTGTTTCCCCCCATATTGACTCACGTGGCCCCCCGACTCCGTTCCATTCCAAATCAGGTAGTTTCGAGAACTCACTGATCTAGACTGACCTTTACTGATTTTTAACGACTGGAATTGGGTGGATTGTGATCTAGACTCGTCAATAGATGGCGTAGGAATGTTTTAAGGTCGACCCGTGCGACCAGGGTTGATACAAACTTGATTTCGGCATTCGTTTTCAGTGAACTTTGCCGTTGGACGAAATTGGGATACCTAAGACTGTTTTTATATTATTCTCGCACCCACCTAAGTTGTAATGCGTCAGCGTATGTCATGGGAACATAACTTAGGTCCGGTTTAATCAAAATCATGCTCTGATACCAACTTGTAATGCCCTGAAATTCGAGGGTCGAGTAGCAACTCAACTCTCGAGTTCCAAAACATCACTTATGCAACATAAATAATGATGATTAAATGTTGTCTGTGTTACTGCAATAAACATGAGTGAGATTATACCAACAGTAATTCATACTCTAGAGCAATTGTATAAAGGCAAGCAGAAGACTGAAACTGTATATATATGTATGTAAAAGAAACAAAACTATCTCAATCTCCAGAGTATGAACCCATCTGAGTCACCATATACATATATCTTTTTTGTGAACAAAATGTCAAAAGTACAACTAACGAGGAATCCCTGCAAGTCTCGTCGATCCTGGCAGCCTAGTCGAAGCCACCAGAATACTGCATAAATGAGAACTCATCCTGGTCCTCGTCGTAGTCCGGCTCAACCTCCTAAGTCGCCATCTCATTATACCTGAGACAGAATCTGGTTGGTGTGTACGACACCGTCCCGTAACGTGGGAGTAAGTAGCTAACTCAGTGGAACAATAAAGCATAGGTTAACATGTTATCAATGCAGTCAAGGAGTAATGATAAAACAGTATAACCAAACACTCCTAACTACTCTTATTAATGCAAGTATGAATGCAGTCATGATGTATGTCCTCACCACACACTCCCTCGTGCGACACCATCTTACGTTCGCGGCATGCTTGCATTCCTTAGTGCTCCACATCTTCCCGACACATGCAATGCATGATGAGCATGATTATCGAGTTGTTATTAGTCCATTTCAAATAGCAGGATTGGGAAACTAAGGTACCTCCCTTGTATCATTCCCAAACATGATCCATTCTAGGGTCGTCAGTCCTAGTTAATCTCATACGATGGTGTGTTTTCTAGGTCACTGCAAAGGCTGCCAGGGCTGTTACGCACAAAGGTTACACCACTCCCCCATCACCTTTTTAACGGTTCATCACTATACAGATACAGGCCTAGTTCATACTCTACACACTGTGGCAAAACTCGTCGCCTCACCGTAAATTCAGAGTATGGTCGAGGTCACTACAAAGGGCTCGTCACCAATCAGTGTATGCCGACACTCGAATATAGTTTCCCATACCACCATAATCGCCTCACGAGTCTAGTTGCTCACTGGTCACTACGGGGAGGCACGTGGCCCCAGCGTAGGCCGACAGCTCAACCACGGTGTCCCATACCACCATGTCCGGCTAATGAGTCTTAGTGGATCGAGGTACCATGGTTAACAGGATTTCACTGGTAAGTTTGGTACCCTAGGTTCAAGTAGTAGCGTCGAAACATGGTGAACATACATTAGACATATAAGGTTCCTTGACAAGCCTGACTAGCTCGAGCACACAATCAACTGAACGACATGAAGTGTATAAGCACTTCGCGTGGCCTAACCACTGTCGCTAACTGAAGTACGACTCGGGTTTGTCAAACACATCCTACGTGGCGAAATGAATCTCAACCACGATCTCAAGTCTGGTACCAATTGTTCGGACTATAAACATAGTCCCAAACTCAATCAATCCTTATTTAGAACATGTAGAGTAAAGCTTAATAAACAAAGTAATTCAAGCATGTTAACAAGCATATCATAAAGCACGTTATAAAGCATGTTATAAAGCATTATATAAATAAGATTACAAACACATATATTTCATAAGTAAGCGGTTAAAGTAAACAACCACATGGAGGAAATCATACATGTCTCTAAGGTAGTTGAGAATCCCATCTCAACACCTACCTAAGGCACCATCATCCAAACACTTACTCTCACAAGCATTTTCACAAACACTTAGAATATACTATTTCAACATACATAGTGTATGTTAGTAAAACATGTATTAGGGCGAGTCTTTTCGCTAAGCAAGTATTTTACGCATATATAATATATTCATACGGCAAATAATCATGGCAAACACATCTCCAAAATTTATATGTATACGGTACTTTCTAGAATACACTAATTATACATACATAGTGTATATTAGCAAATCATGTATTATGGTGAGTCCTTTCGCCAACTAAGTATTTTATCCATATATATTATATTCATACAACAAATAATCATGGCAAACACATTTCCAAAATTTATACGTATACGGTATTTTCTACGAATACCTAGAATATGTGAAATTCCATATTCTACGTCTTTAATCGAAATGGAAAACGGACAACACTTTGTACATGTACAATTGCATGCAGATCATGAATCTATCATTATCTGACATTGAAAGTGTTGAAAACCGGAACCTATACACCTAAAGTCCTCACCTTTTTCCGTAGAATCGTAACGAATACGGTAGGTTTGCCAAGGTTCCGTATTCGGCAGATTGGTAGCCTATAGAATGAAATAGGTTAGCTATTTCATAACCTACAACCGTACAACACCAAAACAGATTAGGGTTAAGGTTTCTTACCTAAAAATTAAGTCAGATTCGCTGGAAAAGTAACAAGAATGGAGTGGTGGAGCTTGGGTAGCCGCAGGAAATAGTAGCAGGGAGTTTCTCCCACTTCTCTCACTCTTTCTCTCTCTTTTCTCACTTCTCTCTCTCTCTCTAGGGTTTCTCTCAAATTCGTATGGCTGTGAGAGAGAGGGTTCTAAGGTCCTTATATAGCCTAAAAACTCTCTGAAATAGACTTGTGGACAAGGTATACTTAGGTTATAACCAAAGTGACTATGTTTCAGCTCAACGGAGGACTTCTGGTGGGCCTCCTTGAGCCAAATGTCGGACTTAAGCTCATAGACCTTGGATCCAGGTGGAGTTAAGTTTTTGTTTCAGTCGGATTCCCAGAGCACGCGTGGCAGACCAGTTTCAGTTTAACGGTCAACGGATCTCAATCCGAAATTCCAAGTACATGGATATGTTCATGAAATTTTTCTTGATCTGAGGGTGTATTTGGGTCAGATTCTGACGGTCTGGTTGCTTACAAAATGCTCGCAAGTAACAAGTCTCAGATTACTATTTGAGATATTTATTTTTTAAAGAAAACAAGTGTTCTCACACTCCCTTGCTCCGGACTCAAGCGAACAGCCGTGGGACACTGTCTGGATTTGATTTCTGAGATGGTTGTTAAGCCCAACGAGACGGTCTTAAGTTCTTAACTTCATATTATTCGGACTCCCGATGTGTGGTCCAGACCTGATACGAAGTTTCAATGTGCTCCCGAGAGCAGTCGGGTAATGAGTTTGATCCTAGATTTTAGGGTAATCTAGCGTCAATGATTCTACAAGTTTTGGGTCTTGTAGATCGTATTTAAAGAGACTCAAATGGATTTCATGGCTAATCTAGTTTAGCACTTAGTTAACTTTGTCAAATTTCTAAAGGATTTAATCCTAAGTGATTTCTGGTCGAGGTGGTACTCGGGCCATTGTACGGAATTTTTCGAGTCGTTACACAACTATCCTTAAAATCAAGCACACAAGCTCGCAGCATATCTTCCAACACCTGATTCACCCGTTCCGTGTGCCCGTCAATCTGTGGGTGGAACGCGGTACTGAGTTTCAACTTCACACTCATTGCTTATTGGATACGAGTCCAAAAGATAGATGTGAATCGCGTGTCTCGGTCCGACACGATCTCCATAGGAATTCATGTAGATGTGCTATCTCATTGATGTACAACCTGGCCAAATCGTTGCCGAGTTCAAAACTCTAATAGGTAAAAAATGAGCCGATTTCGTCAACCGGTCGACAATCACCCATATGGAGTCATGTCCCTTCCTCGTCTTTGGTAGCCCAAAGATAAAATCCATGGAAACGAAATCTCATTTCTATTCAGCTATGGGCATGGGCTGAAGCAGTCCAAGAGGTCGGCGATGCTCTGCCTTGACCTGCTGGCATGTGAGACAATGGGACACATAATCTGCTATGTGGACCGTTATCCCACCAGTACGAGCACTTCATGTCTCGATACATCTTCATACTGCCAGGATGCATTGTCATCCTCGAATTGTGAGTGGTTTCGAGAACTTCTTTTCTCAAGTCATGAAGATTTGTGATGCATAGGCGGCCACGATAACGTAAGCCTCCATCCATACCAACTCTCCATTCAGAGTCTGCATAACCACTAGCTTGTTTCCTCAACTCTAGCCACCCTTCATCTTCTCGCTGAGCCACTATGATTCGTTTATCGATCAGTGGCTGCACACGTAAGTCTCTGCTCAAAATCCCGTACAAACTCTACCATATCTCACTCTACTATCACCAGCGGAGCTACAAATATTATAGTATTCTTGCGGCTCAACACGTCTGCCACAAGGTTGGCCTTGTCAGGATGATAGGAGACCTTGAACTTGAAGTCCTTCAAGGTTTCCATCCATTGTCGCTGTCTCATATTCAAGTCCCTCTGCGTGAATATGTACCTAAGGCTCTTGTGGCCACAAAAGAGCTCGAACTCCTCTCCATGGAGGTAATGTCTCCAGAGCTTCAATGCAAAGATGACAGCCGCCAACTCCAAGTCATGCGTAAGGTAATTTTCCTCATGCTTCCTCAACTATCGAGATGCATAGGCAATCACCCTGTCCTTCTGCATTAGAACACAACCCAAACTAACACGAGATGCATCGGTGTATATCGTATACTTGACCCCTTGCTCTGGTAATACTAGCATAGGGGCGGACGTCAACCTGTCCTTTAGTTCCTTAAAAGTTGCTTCTGCCTTCTCATCCCAGGCAAACTTAAGATCCTTCCGAGTTAGCTGAGACAACGGTCTGCCTATCTTGGAAAAATTCCTAATGAATCATCGATAGTAGCCTGTCAGGCCAAGAAAACTCCTCACTACAGTAACCAAACTAGGCTGCTCCTAGTCATGAACTACGACTACCTTAGCAAGGTCCACAACTATCCCTTCCTTACACACCACATGTCCCAGGAACTTGACTTCTTCCTTTCAGAAGTCGCACTTCTTGTACTATGCAAACAACTGGTTCTTCCTGAGAGTATCAAAGACTGCTCGCAGGTACTCCTCGTTATCTTCCCGACTCTTGGAGTATATCAGGATGTCATTTATAAACATGATGACAAATCAGAATAGATACGGCCGAAACACCATGTTCATCAAGCCCATGAACACGGCCAGTGCGTTTATGAGTCCAAACGACATCACAAGGAACTCGTAGTGCCCAAAACTGGTCCTGAAAACAATCTTATGCACGTCCTCATCCCTGACGCACAACTAGTGATACCCTAACTGTAAGTCAATCTTCGAGAAATATTGTGCCCCCTTCAACTGATCGAACAAATTATCTATCCTGGGCAAGGGATACTTGTTCTTCACCGTCGCTAGGTTCAGCCTACGATAATCAATACACAATATCAGAGATCCATCCTTCTTCTTCACAAACAACACAGGTGCTCCCCATGGAGACACGCTAGGTCGTATGAAGCCTGCATCCAACAGATCATCGATCTGTTTCTTCAATTCCTCCATCTCACATGGAAGCATGTGATAAGTCGGTAATGAAATGGGTGTCGCACCAGGCACAAGGTCAATGGTAAAATCGATCTCGCGCTGAGGAGGTAATCAAGGAATCGTCCTGAACACGCCCGAGAAATCCTGAACTACTATCGTGTTCCCAAGTGTCGAATCATCAACACTCTCAAGCAAGGCAGCATAGAAACTAATGCGGTAATACCAACTGACCTGAACTGGGAATGTAAAGGTAGTGCCCTCAGGTCCATAGGCTGTCACCACCCTAGTGTCACAATCGATCTCTGCCTTCATCTCCGTGAGCCAATCCATACCGAGGATCACGTTGTAATGACATAGCGGGGCGACCATCAGGTCAACGAACACTATCCTACTCCCTAGGTCTATCGAACAATCCCTACACATCTTGGTAGAATTTGAGAAAGTTCCTGTGGCTGTAAGGAGTCTTAACTCAACTATAGGAGTAGTTTCCAACCCTAGTCGCTTGACTACAACGCATGATACTATAGAGATAGTGGACTCGGTGTCTACCAATAAAAAGACTGGAGTACCTTGGACATGAGTTGTGACTTCGAAAGTCATAGGTGTTGTCTCAGATGCCTCAGCTGCAAGTGAGTGCACATGAGCCTCCTGAGAACGGTTCAGCTGCTATACCATAGGCCATTGAGGCGGCCTATATCGAGGTGTAGGCGGCCAAAAAGATGGATGTGCTGGTGCTGACCTTAGAGGTGGAGTCGAGAGAGGTGGTGACATCTGACGGTTGATCCTTTAAGGGGGCGTAAAGCCATTGTCCCTCATCCTAGTGGCGTGTCAGCATGGTTCGACCTTTGGCAGTAGGTGCACCATATATCAGGTCGTCTCGGCTGTGTTGGTGGAGCCGTAAACCTGGGAGGCGAGTCAGTACGGGGGCTCTTACCGAGGAACGGCCTGATCGGCAGCTCTGGACACAGCCTAGGGACCGTAGGCACATGTGTACGGGACAACCTGTCCCCATCCTGCTCAGCTCGCAGAGACATGCCCACTAGCTCTGCATAGGTGGATATGCTAGCGCAACACATCTTCGAGTGTATCTCGGGTCGCAAACCCTTAGAAAATCGTCACATCCTCATCGACTGATTAGCTAATATCAATGGAGCATACCTAGCCAGCTCCGTGAATCTGTTCTCGTACTCTGCCACTGTCATCCCTCCATAACAGAGGCGAAGAAACTCACTCTCCTTTTCATGCCGATACGTGAGGGAAAAGTACTTCTCATGGAAGCGCGTCTCAAAGGCCTCCCACGTCCGCACGAAGCCAACAACAATAGTCCGAAGGATGCTGTCCCACCAAAGGATGACCTCCCTCTCAAACATATATGTGACCAGCTCTACCTGCTCTGACTCAGTGCAGCGGCTTCAGCATCTTAGAGATGAGGTCAAACCAATACTCAGCCTCCTCGGGTCTGTGAGTACGCGCAAAAGTAGGAGGCCGGAAGCGCTGAAATCACTCGAATAGGTCGCTAGCACCTACATTCCCAGCAGGGTGCACAAGTGGTACAGGTGGAGCCACACCCATTCTTTGGACAAAGACCCCTGTGATGGTAGCCAGAACTGCTGTTATTGCTGTTGTTGCATCAAAAGCATCATCTGCTCCAACCTATCAGTAGGAGGAGCTGTCTGCGACATATGAGGCGTCGAGGTAGATGCACGGTTCTGCTTAGGAACTGATGGTGTAACAGGTGGTGCCACAAGCGGTGTCATAGGTGTTGGCCCAGCGGTGGGGCCGGTGGCCGGCTGAGAATCTGGCATGGTCTCGTGAATCGGACCCAAGCTGGGGTCCGTATGACTATCGCTTAGGGGAGATGCCCCGTCAAACGATTCGCCCAGTGAAAGACGTGTCGTGCTCCACGTGCTCTTAGGTGGCATTCCCTATATATAACATAGGGCGCAACCCATGAGATTTAGCATAATATCATACATGCATCCATACATCATTCACATTTCAAATTTAAAGATGCTTCATACATTTCATTTACTAAAATTGTCACAACACATGAGATGAATTATTACATGGATCATAACAGAAGATGCATGTGAGCTAATCTAAGCAAGGTTCCTTGTCTCCTCATTGAAGAGACAACTGGTTACCTGTTCCATGGAAATCTTTCCGTCTGGCACAGAGTTACTTAGAGACACCACCAATGTCTCTCAACTGTCAGGCAATGAACTAAGTAATAGTAAAGCCTGCAATTCTGTAACATCCCGGATTTTCGCCAACCTGGAATTAGACGTCCTTAGGCGATGGGTCAATCCTAACACAGGTTTAACTTCCCAAACACTCAATTAAAGCCTCAAATCCCTTTTTTAAACCATTTTCTTCACAAATCCCACCCTTCACTACCTTGTGCTTTCAATTTTTCAAAGCACTTTCGCCCTAGACACTATCTTAAACTAGCTAAGTAGTAAAACTTGGATCACTTTATATACAAACTACAAAGGCCTAAGTACCATATCAACCAGAAAACAATTAGGATTAAATCCTTTAGAAATTTAACAAAGTTAACTAAGTGCAAAACTCGATTAGCCATGAAATTCGTTGGGATCGCTTTAAATACGATCTGCAAGACCCAAAACTTGCAAAATCTGTGACTCTAGGTTACCCTAAAGTTTAGAACCAAACTCTTTTCCCGGCTACTCTCGGGAATGACTTGAAACTTCGTATTAGGTCTAGACCGCACATCGGAAGTCCGATTAACACGAAGTTAAGGAACTAGGACCGCCTCACTGGGCTTGACAATCATCTCAAAAATCAGGTCCAGCCGATGTCCCACGGCCATTCGTTTGGATCCGGAGCGAGGGAGTGTGAAAAACACTATTCCCTTTACAAAATAAATATCTGGAATAGTGATCTGGCACCATTCGCTTGCGCATCAGTATTAAGCAACCAGACCGTCAGAATTAGACCAAATTACACCCTCGGATCAGGAAAAATTTCAGGAACATTTACATGTACTTGGAATTTCGGATCGTGGCCCACTGACCGTTGAACTGAAAGTGGTCCACCACGTGCGATCTGGGAATCCGATCGAGTCGAAAACGTAATCCCACATAGATCCATGTGTGGTGAGCTTAAGTCTGACGTTTGACTCAAGGTGGGCCACCAGAACCCCTCTTTTGAGCTGGAAAAGTGACGAAATACCTATATTAGCAGTAACCCTTGAACAGGAGTCTATTTCGGTGAGTTTTGAGACTATATAAGGACCTTAAACCCTCTCTCATGGCAGCCATGCGAATTTGGGATTTGAGAGAGGGAAAAGAGAGAGAAAGTGAGGGAGAAGTGGGAGAATCTCCCTGCCGTCGTTCCCTGCCACCACACAGGCTGCACCATCCCTTTCTTGACGCTTTTCCCGACATTTCCGGCGTCGTTTCTAGGTAAGAAACCCTAACCCTAATCTGTTTTACGGTTTAGACTGTTGTAGGTTGTGAAATAGCTAACCTATTTCGTTCTATAGGTTGCCAAACTGCCGAATACGGAAGCTTAGCAAACCTATCAATTCCGTTGCGATTCTACGACAAAAGGTACGGACTTTAGGTGTATAGGTTATGGTTTTCAACGCTTTCAATGTCAGATAATGATAGGTTCATGATCTGCATGCAATTGCACATGTACAAAGTGCTTTCCGTTTCCTGTTTCGATTAACGTTGTAGAATATGGAATTTCACATACTCTAGGTATACGTAGAAATACCGTATACGTATTTTTTTTGGAGAAATGTTTGACATGTTTATTTAATGTACGATTATACTATATATGGATAAAATACTAGTTTGGCGAAAGGAATCGCCATAATACATGTTCACTTGTAAATGCTACGTATGTTGAAATTGTGTATTCTAGAAATACCGTATAAGTGTAAGTTTTGAAAATGTAATTGTCATGATTATTTGTTGTATGATTATGGTATACATGGATAAAATACTCGTTTGGCTAAGGGATAGCCCTAATACATGTTTTGCTAACATGCACCATGTATGTTGTAATAGTGTATTCTAAGTGTTTGTGAAAATGACTGAATGAGTATGGAATCCTAATTCGTGCTCGCAATGACTAATTGTCATGGATTCATGATTTATGTATTGGCGATGCCCCTTTGACGAAAGGATTTGCCCTAAGTCACGCCACGGCTAATATACACTATATATGATAAAATGTGTGGCCCAAGTGTTTGTGGAAATAGATGAATGAATATGGGACTTGGGTTCCTTCTTACCATGACTATCCGTCGTGGGTGTATGCGTGTTATGATTGGGGTAACTCCCTAGTGAAAGGATTTGGCCTAATGCCTATGTGATCGACATATATCATGTATGTTGGTGTATGTTTGTTTAAGTGTTTCTTGAAATGTCTGAATGAGTAGTAGTTAGCAAATTGTAATGTATAAGGGTGTTGAGATATGATTCTCAACCTCTTTTAACTATGTGTATGATCTCCTTGGATAGTTGTGTGATTAGGAATTGAACATGTACAAACTCATGCTTGTGTTGTGCTTCATAACATGCTCAACTGCTTTATGATTTTAACTATGTAATGCATATGTTTTAAATTTATATTTACGTTGTATGATCCGTCATGGGTGATGGGGGAGCGGAGCAACGAGTGCGTGCAACAGCCCTGGTAGCCCTAAACGGATAATACCAGACTTTGATTGTATGATTTGAATCCTGATCCATTACTGCTTTATCTATCTGCAATTGATTGTGTTTGGGGCTATGATTATGGCCCAGGCAATCGATAACGGGATTGAACTCGTGGCTGAGATTCATTTGCCACGTGGGATGTGTTCGACGAACTCGAGTCGTGCGTTGCCTGTCGGCAGTGGCTAGGCCACATGAAGTTGTTTTTGCACTTCATGTCGTACAGCTCAACGGGCGATCGTGCTAGTCGAGCTCGTCAAGTAACCCGATCTGCCTTATGCATGTTTACCCTGTTTGGACGCTACTGCTTGAACCTAAGGTACCAAACTTACCAGTGAAACCCCTTTTAACCATGGTACCTCGATCCGTTAAGACGTATGAGCTGGGCATGGTGGTATGGGACACCGTGGTCGAGCTGTCGGCCTACGCTGGGGCCATGTGCCTCCCTGTAGTGACCATTGCGCAACCAAACTCGTGAGCCGAATACGGTGGTATGGGACACTGTATTCGAGCTGTCGATACTTACGGCGAGAGCCGAGTACGGTGAGACCTGTGCTCGTGCTGACGGGCGACGAGTCCTCCGTAGTATCTTCGAGTATACTCTAAGTGTCTGTGATTGGCGACGAGTCTTTCACAGCAACTAGAGTATGAGTTGAGCCGAGTACGGTGAGACCTGTACTCGAACTGACGGCTAGTGATTGAGCCGAGCACGGTGAGACCTGTACTTGAGCTGACGGCCAGCAATTGAGCCGCATACGATGAGATCTGTATCCGCGCTGACTGGTGACGAGCCCTTTGCGATGCCTTCACTATGCTTCTCAAACCATAATATCGTGTGAGATTAGCTAGGATTGACGACCCTAGAATGGATCATGTTTGGAAATGATACAAGGGAGGTACCTTAGTTTCCCAATACTACTGTTTGAAATGGACTAATAATAACTCGGTAATCATGATCATCATCGCACCGCATGTGCTTAGTAGATGTGGCGCACCGAGGGAGTTAAGCATTCGCGAACGTAAGATGATGTCGCTTGAGGGTGGTTTGGCAAGGGCATACAACATCATGTCATTTCATTCTCGCATTTAATAAGAGTAGGTAGAATTGTTTGATTTGTACTGCTTTATCATTACTGCTTGATTGAATTGATAACATGTTAACTTATGCTTTATTGTTCCACTGAGTTAGCTACTCACTCCCACGTTACGGGATGGTGTTTGCAACACCAACCAGATTTGTTGAGTTTCAGGTGATGGCGATGCTTGTGAAGCAGAGCCGGACTACTTCTGTGATGATAGGAGGAGTTCTCCTATCTATATCTCTCTGGCAGGTCAATGGAGACCTGATATTGTATTGACGGGGCTATGGTACATGGGATAGGAGGCATTACACTTCCTCACATTTGGTACATTTTAGAACTGCACTTGTATTTATTTAACCTGGTAATGTTATCACACTCTGGAGACTCATCATATGTTATATATTTTATCTATCTATCACAGTCTTCCGCTTGCAAATTTAACTGTCTCTGGAGTATGATATGCTGTTTTGGCTTAATCTCACTCATGTTCAATGCACGAATACAGTCAACATTCAATCAACATTCATTTTGTTGCATAAGTGATGTTCTGGAACTCGGGAGTTGAGTTTATCCAGGACCCCCAATTTTCAAGGCGTTACAAATTCATCATCCAGGACCATCTTCATAGCAGAGAGTTGGTTCAATATATTGATGAGCTCACTCATGTTCTCGGTCACATAACCACCATCCTCACGACACTTGCCCTCAAATATGGGACCCCACCCGGCATCCACCAGGCGGTCCATCACTAGATATTCCCCAAAGAGCCTCTCGTCCACGTGTGCTTCAAAAAGGACCCTACGGCCCTGAAATCTTCCATGGGACAGATCCGCCAGTAGAGATCTCTCAAGGGGAGCCTGGGGATCGAGGTCTCGCTTTGTCCTTATCTCTCGATCGATGCTTGTACCTGCGGCGGCGCTTTTCGGCCTCCTTGAACGAGTAGGGCAGTTAGGTCCGGCTTCATCCGTGAGTTCACTCCCCAAGTGTAGGGTTGTGATGTAATAATAAACTCGGTAAGACCGAGGTCGAATCCCAAGGGACTGAAACCTGTACGTAATCTGAAACTAAATATAACTAGAACTAGACTAAGATGAAATCTAAGTTGATTGTAATTTGAGGAATAATGATGGAATAATTATTTAAAACTTCAAAGAATTTAGAGGTAGGAAACTAGGGATTCAGAGGATCCACTTGTAGAGATCAGGGAGATCTTACGCCTGCTTCACAAATCATGGAAATTAACTGAACTGTTGTTGATATAGTTTTCAAGAGATGAAAGGTATATGAATTAGAATGGATTCCATCACCAAACCATGCCCAAGAGGCAAAGCAAACAGTAGAATTAAACAAATTACCAACCAAGCAACATGCTATGAGGGTTAGGAAGGGTACCGTCATCCAACCATGCCTATGAGACAATGGTGAACAACAGGGCTTCCTGACGTCATAAACATAAAAAGGAGAAAGAAATACTCAAAGCCATCGCAAATCTATTGTAATTTCAGTCACAATAAACCATTAAAAACTGAAAGTATTCCCTTAATAATCAACTAAAATCAACTTCAATTCTTAAATTAAATTAAAAGCATAAAATAAAATCTCCAATCTCACTACAAGCTTCACCTCTTAGCCCTAGCTAAGAGGTTTAGCCCGACATCATGTGGCTAATCACAATTAAAAGAAAAGAAAAGAACAGAAAAATAACAAAGAAAACTCTACTCTCTTTCTGTCGTCTGCACCTTCTGGCTCCCTCCAACTGAATGATGCCCGTCTTCTTTCTTTCTCCTCTTTCTATATAGTTGGGCAGGGTTCGTATTGAGAACTTTTTTACACAACAGGGGAAGTCGGTGCGGAGGTTTTACGCACTCCCTGTAACGGTCTTGCGCTAAGGTGAAAGTGAGGCCCATTATCAGGGATTGCCAAGAAATCTAATCCATTCATTGAATTGCCCTCAAAAATTCAGTAAAACTGGACAGTTTTTAGACCAAATTTGGTGTGTCCCACCCATCTTTTCCATTGCACCATCAGTCTTCTATTTGGACGAATGGAGACTGATCTTCGTGGTTCCCTAGAATGTTTCAATTAAGTTAGGGTGAGAGGACCTGTGAGCTCCTGATGGACGGTTCGGATTAAACCGTTTTTGTACAGTGCTGGCCCAGGAAGGAAAACTGCAATCCATTTGCGAAACGGCGAAACAGAGCACTCCATGCGTCTTGCGCTGAGGTTGGCGGGGCCCACTTCTTGATTTCAGGTACAAGATCCACGCTGTCCATTAAAATATCCTCGAAAAACCGTTCAGTAATGGACTGTTTTAGCTCGAATTCGGTGTGTCCCACTAGTTGTTTCTCTCTGTCGTCCGTTAGATGCAGTGATGTTGTTTCCCAGTGTACGCGTGCTTAGATCTGAAAACCTATTATGTGTATGGTCGGTTTTACCTGCTGAGTGCAATGAACGGTCTGGATCATAAACCTGGATGATGATTGTGGCCCACCTGCACCCAACCGCAACTCCCTATTGTGCAGTAGAAAAATGGAAGTTTCCGTTTTTAGGAAGGAAGTCGAGTCAGCGTTTGCTGACCGACTTGGTTCGTTTGGTGCACGTCGAGTGCTCATCTGCACTATACACATGCCACACCAGTTGGGGTCCACTGCAATGTGCTCGGAAAATCTGCTCCGTCCAACCTATTTTTCATATAATTTAAACGATTGAGACTAAAATTGAAATATTTCCTGATATCAGGTGGGCCCCACTTTAAGGAATTTAGGGGCTAATTTGCCCGTTGGGCCACTTCCAAAGGGGTCGAACGGCTGAAAATCGACGTTTACGGTTTATTTGAGGTCTTCCAGCCATATATGAAAATTTGAGCTGAATGGATGGTAGGAACCCTGTGATCTTGCATTCTGTACCAATTCCAGGCCACTCAAGCTTCAGTTTCTCAATTTTCTTGGATCCCCAGCATGTAATTCCGTTGATCTTAGTCCCCTAGGGTCCGTCCCTTGCTCTGGTTACTTCAGGGCGTCAAATTCACACTTTTAATACTCTTTTCAGTCGACGCTCCTAATTACACCCTGCAACAAAAACACGCTTAAAATAGGCCGTTAAACCATGTAATGTTAGTAAATTTAGGTAATAACGGGGGTCTAATATGCAATATTTGACCCTCAACACAACCCCCAACCAGCATTTTGCCAGTCCCGAGCAAAATATGCGAAAAAGAAGTTGAGAATTACAAGACAATTTTTATGAACTCGAGTAATTTTTGAAAAACACTTCAGATACCAGACTTCTAAGATTCATGAATGTTGGGTATTACTTTCTCCTGGAATCAAGTTCACGTTAACTTCATAATCAAGTTCAAATATTAATCCATTAACTAGAATAATTCTAAACATTGATTTTCATGGGTGCATAGTGTAATGTCGGCTTGTCAACATTAAGATTCAATTTGTTATTTCAGGATATCATTGGTAACCAGCAAGAGCATTCAGGACCACCCCCAAAACCTAAACTAAAACGTCCCTCATAGATCATTATTTTTCTTTCTTTCAGCCTTTGATTTTTTTTTTCATTAAAAGTAACGCCAAGAAGGGGAATCCAATCTTCACCTATAAGTAGCAAACCTATGGTGAAGACCGTACACCTAAACCTTTTTCACATATCATCCATGCGGAATTAAATCCATACCTATAGGGAGCAAACCTATGGTGAAGATTATTCGCCCAACCCTTTCCAAAGGTATCTGGTTTTTTTTTTTTTTTAAAGTGATCATGATGGGCAAATTTTTCAGGCTGGTTCCTTACATGCTTAGTGATTACCAAGTTAACCCTTCAATATCAAATAGAAACCTCAATGTGTAAGTGAGATGTGGTATGTGAAATCATGACTCAATCGATGTTTACAACTTGTAATCATGGATTAACAATTCAAACTTAACTGTGAAATCTATA
This sequence comes from Magnolia officinalis, assembly GCA_021015155.1. NCBI lineage: Eukaryota > Viridiplantae > Streptophyta > Magnoliopsida > Magnoliales > Magnoliaceae > Magnolia > Magnolia officinalis. The sequence goes on along the minus strand of JAJHSJ010002796.1, from coordinate 26,329 downwards.
GATAACTGAATCCAAGAGTCATGAATTACCAACATTACGTATCTTGAAATTCTAAATCCAAGATGGTTGTTAAAATCACTTCGAATTCACAAGAGTTTTCCAGAAAAAATTAAAAATTTTCACAATTTTTGTTCAAGACCAACCAAGAAAACGCTGATTAGGTTTCCTAATCTCCCACCCCCAACCTAAAATCTACATTGTACGCAATGTAAAAGATATGAGCATGCAATGCACAGGGGACAACGAAAATAAATGAGAAGTGATGGGAAGTGTAACATCCCGGATTTTTGCCAACCTGGGATTAGACGTTCTAGGGCAATGGGTCGATCCTAAGACCTTATCAACTTGTCAAAACTAAATCCCACAGTCTAAAATCGCTCCTGAACCCATTTCCTTCACAAATCCCACCCCTTTACTACCTTGTGCTTTCAATTTTTCAAAGCATTTTCGCCCTAGACACTAACTTAAACTAGCTAAGTAGTAAAACTTGGATCACTTTATATACAAACTACAAAGGCCTAAGTACCATCTCAACCAGAAAACAATTAGGATTAAATCCTTTAGAAATTTAACAAAGTTAACTAAGTGCAAACTCGACTAGCCATGAAATCCATTGGGATCGCTTTAAATACGATCTGCAAGACCCAAAACTTGTAAAACATGTGACTCTAGGTTACCCTAAAGTTTAGAACCGAACTCATTACCCGTCTGCTCTCGGGACTGAAACGAAACTTCGTATGAGGTCTAGATCGCACATCGGGAGTCCGATTAACACGAAGCTAAGGAACCAGGACCGCCCCACTGGGCTTGACAATCATCTCAAAAATCAGCTCCGACCGATGTCCCACGGTCATTTATTTCGATCCGGAGCGAGGGAGTGTGAAAAACACTATTTTCATCCTAATAAAAATATCAGGAATAGTGATCTGGCACCATTCGCTTGCGCATCAGTATTAAGCAACCTGACCGTCAGAATCAGACCAAATTACACCCTCGGATTAAGAAAAATTTCAGGAACATTTACATGTACTTGGAATTTCGGATCGTGGCCCACTGACCGTTGAACTGAAAGTGGCCCGCCACGTGCGATCTGGGAATCCGATCGAGTCAAAAATGTAATCCCTCATAGATCCATGTGTGGTGAGCTTAAGTCTGACATTTGGCTCAAGGAGGGCCACCAGAGCCTCTCTTTTGAGCTGGAAAAGTGACGAAATACCTATATTAGCAGTAACCTTTGAACAGGAGTCTATTTCGGTGAGTTTTGAGACTATATAAGGACCTTAAACCCTCTCTCATGGCAGCCATACGAATTTGGATTTGAGAGAGGGAAAAGAGAGAGAAAGTGTGGGAGATGTGGGAGAATCTCCCTGCCGTCCTTCCCTGCTGCTATCCATGCTCCACCGCATCCTTCTTGACGCTTTTCCGGCGTTTCCGGCGTCGTTTCTAGGTAAGAAACCCTAACCCTAATCTGTTTTGGGGTTTAGACTGTTGTAGGTTGTGAAGTAGCTAACCTATTTCGTTCTATAGGTCGCCTAGTTGCCGTATACGGAAGCTTAGCAAACCTATCAACTCCATTACGATTCTATGACAAAAGGTGAGGACTTTAAATGCATAAGTTACGTTTTTCAACGCTTTCAATGTCAGATAATGATAGATTCATGATCTGCGTGTAAATGCACATGTACAAAGTGCTTTCCGTTTCCTGTTTCGATTAACGTTGTAGAATATGGAATTTCACATACTCTAGATATACGTAGAAATACCGTATACGTATTTTTTTTGAGAAAACATTTGACATGTTTATTTAATGTTTGATTATATAATATGTGGATAAAATGTTAGTTTGGCGAAAGGAATCGCAAATATACATGTCCATGTGTAAATGTCATGTATGTTGAAATTGTGTATTCTAGAAGTACCGTATATGTGTAATTTTTGGAAATGCAATAGTCATGATTATTTGATGTATGATTATGCTATACATGGATAAAATACTAGCTTGGCTAAAGGATAACCCTAATACATGTTTTACTAACATACACCATGTATGTTGTAATAGTGTATTCTAAGTGTTTGTGGAAATGGCTGAATGAGTATAGAATTCTCATTCGTGCTCGCCATGACTAATTGTCATGGATTCATGATTGATGTATTGGCGATACCCCCCTTTGACAAAAGGATTTGCCCTAAGTCACGCCACGGCCAAAATACACTATACATGCTAAAATGTGTGGCCCAAGTGTTTGTGGAAATGACTGAGTGAATATGGAACTCGGATTCCTGCTTGCCATGACTATCCGTCGTGGGTGTACGCGTGTTATGATTGGGGCAACTCCCTAGTGAAAGGATTTGGCCTAATGCCTATGTGATCGACATATGTCGTGTATGTTGATGTATGTTTGTTTAAGTGTTTCTTGAAATGTCTGAATGAGTAGTAGTTAGCAAATTGTAAAGTATAAGGGTGTTGAGATATGATTCTCAACCTCTTTTAACTATGTGTATGATCTCCTTTGATAGTTGTGTGATTAGGAATTGAACATGTACAAACTCATGCTTGTGTTGTGATTCATAACATGCTCAACTGCTTTATGATTTTAACTATGTAATGTATATGCTTAAATTTATATCTACGTTGTATGATCCGTCATGGGTGATGGGGGAGCGGAGCAACGAGTGCGTGCAACAGCCCTGGCAGCCCTAAACGGATAATACCAGACTGATTGTATGATTTGAATCCTGATCCATTACTGCTTTATATCTCTGTAATTGATTGTGTTTGGGGCTATGATTGTAGTCCAGGCAATCGGTAACGAGATTGAACTCGTGGCTGAGATTCATTTGCCACGTGGGATGTGTTCGACGAACTCGAGTCGTGCGTTGCCTGTCGGCAGTGGCTAGGCCACACGAAGTTGTTTATGCACTTCATGTCGTGCAGCTCAACGGGCGATCGTGCTAGTCGAGCTCATCAAGTAACCCGATCTGCCTTATGCATGTTCACCCTGTTTGGTCGCTACTGCTTGAACCTAGGGTACCAAACTTACCAGTGGCGATCCCCGTTTAACCATGGTACCTAGATCCGCTAAGTCGCATGAGCCGGGCATGGTGGTATGGGACACCGTGGTCGAGCTGTCGGCCTACGCTGGGGCCATGTGCCTCCCCGTAGTGACCATTGCGCAATCAACTCGTGAGCCGAATATGGTGGTATGGGACACTGTATTCGAGCTGTCGATACTTCGGCGAGAGCCGAGTACGGTGAGATCTGTGCTCGTGCTGACGGGCGACGAGTCCTCCGTGGTATCATCGAGTACACTCCAAGGGTCTGTGATTGGCCACGAGTCTTTCACAGCAACTAGAGTGTGAGTTGAGCCGAGTACGGTGAGACCTGTACTCGAGCTGACGGCTAGTGATTGAGCCGAGTACGGTGAGACCTGTACTCGAGCTGACGGCCAGCAATTGAGCCGCATACGGTGAGATCTGTATCCGCGCTGACGGGTGATGAGCCCTTTGCGATGCCTTCACTACGTTTCTCAAACCATAACATCGTATGAGAATAACTAGGATTGACGACCCTAGAATGGATCATGTTTGGGAATGATACAAGGGAGGTACCTTAGTTTCCCAATACTGCTGTTTGAAATGGACTAACAAAAACTTGGTAATCATGAGCATCATCGCACCGCATGTGCTTTGTAGATGTGGCGCACTGAGGGAGTAAGCATTCGCGAACGTAAGATGATGTCGCTTGAGGGTGGTTTGGCAAGGGCATACAGCATCATGTCATTTCATTCTTGCATTTAATAAGATTAGTTAGAATTGTTTGATTTGTACTGCTTTATCATTACTGCTTGATTGAATTGATAACATGTTAACCTATGCTTTACTGTTCCACTGAGTTGATCACTCACTCCCACGTTAGGGGACGGTGTTGTACACACCAACCAGATTTGTTGAGTTTCAGGTGGTGGCGATGCTTGTGAAGCAGAGCCGGACTACTTCTATGATGATAGGAGGAATTCTCCTATCTGTATCTCTCTGGCAGGTCGATGAAGACCTGATATTGTATTGACGGGGCTATGGTACATGGGATAGGAGGCATTACACTTCCTCACATTTGGTACATTTTAGAACTGCACTTGTATTTATTTAACCTGGTAATGTTATCACACTCTGGAGACTCATCATAAGTTATATATTTTATCTATCTATCACAGTCTTCCGCTTGCAAATTTAACTGTCTCTGGAGTATGATATGCTGTTTTGGCTTAATCTCACTCATGTTCAATGCACGAATACAGTCAACATTCAATCATCATTCATTTTGTTGCATAAGTGATGTTCTGGAACTCGGGAGTTGAGTTTATGCTCGACCCCCGATTTTCAGGGCGTTACAGGAAGATAGTACCTGGATAACGAATCGAGAGACTTCCAAAGATATCTACGTAAGAGCGGGTCAGCGCAAGAGAGAAACCAACAAGACTAACCAAAATAAAATCCTACCTACACCACTTTCGTAGGTGCTCTTGATTGCATTTAGCGTATGCAACAAGCCTTTAAACCCCTAGGTTGCCCCTAGTGGACGAGTTATAGTCTCGTGAGGGTTTGCAGCAATGTTACCCACAAACATTGAACTAACTAGGAAAATTAAATGGAATGAAAAGCTGGGTTGCCTCCCAGGAGCGCTAAGTTTACCGTCTTCAACCAGACAAATAAAGAAACTACCCTAGTCCTATGAAAGCGATAAACCTACCTATACCTCTATCAGACTAGGAGATCACTCCTGGTAAACAGGAGAATCAGAGGCATGGACATGTCCTTTGAATCAAATTTCTTGACAAATGGTTTTAAGCGATGTTCATTTACTTTAAACTCCTTGCCATTGTCGGGATCTCTTATTTCAACGGCCCCATGAGGATAAGCAGTAACAACAATGTAAGGGCCGGTCCAACGAGATTGAAGTTTACCCGGAAATAGATGTAGTCGAGAGTCATACAAAAGGACTTTCTGACGTGGCGTGAATGATTTCCGTAGAATATGTTGATCATAAAATGCCTTCATCCTATCCTTGTAAATTCTCGAGTTCATTATTTGCATTGGCTATGGTGGTGATCCCGGACTTCTTAGGGACTACCTGAGTTGGACTCACCCATTGACTATCAGATATAGGGTATATGATACTCACATCCAATAGTTTAAGAACCTCAACCTTAACCACTTCCTTCATATTTGGATTCAGTCTACGTTGTGGTTGCCAAGCGGTCTTCGCATTATCCTCAAAATATATGTGGTGAGTATAAATCGAGGGGTGGATTCCCTTGATGTCCGCTATCGTCCATCCCCGGGCTCCTTTATGCTCAATGAGAATAGATATGAGCATACTCTCCTGCTCTTTCTCTAGGTGGGCTGAGATCACCACCTGGTATGTCTCATCTTAACCTAAATAGGCATATTTCTGATCAGAGGGCAAAGGTTTTAGGTCAAGCTTCGGTGGCTTGAGGTTAGACGGTAGAGGCACTACATCGGTTTATGGCAATTCTTCAAATTGTGGCCTCCAACGGTTAACTTCGAGTACTGGTGTAGTATTAAGCAAGGCACACATCTCCCTAATCATGTCATCATCAAAATCATGAGAGTGGGCCAGGCACGTCTCTAGAGGGTCGGAGGATAAGGTCAAAGGTGTCGTATCTTCCACGAAAGAGTCAATCATGTTAATGTTGTGGAAATCGTCATCATCCTCTGAGTTGCTGCCGTTATTGAAAACGATGTTTGACTCCATTGTCAAATTTCCAAAAGACATAGTCATGACACCATTCCTGCAATTAATAATCGCATTTGACGTGGCAAGGAATGGGCAACCAAGACTGACGGTAATCTAAGTGCTCATGTTATTGATGGGTTCGGTGTCCAGGATGATAAAATCTACAGGGTAGTAAAATCTATCGACCTAGACTAACACATCCTCAATTATCCCTCTTGGTACATGAACAGCGCGATCAGCAAGTTGTAGTGTAGTTAGGGTGGGTTTTAATTCACCCAAATCTAACTGTTTGTATACCAAGTAGGGAATCAGATTGACGCTCGCTCCTAAGTCAAGAAGTGCATGATCAATTCGATGGTTCCTGATTATACGTGATATGGTTGGGCTACCGGGATCCTTGAATTTCTGTGGCACGTCTTGCTTCAGGATGGCACTCACTTTCTCAGTCAAGAAGATCTGCTTTTGAATACTCTGCCGTCTTTTGGTTGTGCATAGGTCTTTCAGGAATTTGGCATATGAAAGTATCTGTTTTATGACATCAAGTAAAGGAATATTGACATTTACTTGTTTCAACATCTCCAGAATATCCTGAGAATTAGAGAGACGTTTTGGTGCAACCAACTGTTGGGGGAACGGAGCAACTGGCTTCTGTAGAAGTTCCAGTTCTAATTTTTGTGGGGCATCACTAAATCCATCATTATTGTCCTCTTCTGGTTCTTGAGGCTTTTCCGGCCTAACTAGAAGGGTTTTATCAATAACCTTCCCACTCCTAAGAGTGGTGATGGATTTAGCGTGCCCCATTTGATTTGAAGAGCTGGGATCACTTATCTCGTACTGCGGTTTAGGATTGGGGAGAGGTTGTGTAGGAAGCATCCCCTTTTCTATAACCGTCATACGTGAATCCATTTTTTGCATAAAATCTGTAAATCCTCGCATTGCCTGAGCCAGCTCTTGTATGAAATTTTGAACCGGTTCTTCTTGAGGTTTCCCCTGATTTGGATTTTGATTAAAGAAACCTTGAGGGGTCGCATTTATCCATTTCTCCAACTAAGATTTGGATGATTTTTCCAACCAAGATTGTACGTATTAGAGGTAGGTCCATTAAAAGGCCTTTGATAGTTGTTTATGGCATTAGCCTGCTCATTCAACACTCCTCGAAAAGCAGGTATTGTAGGACAATTTTCAGTTGTGTGAATGTTGCAATCACAAATGCCGTAAACAATTTCATTAACCTTATCCTTCTTTCCTTCCATGGCCTCAAATTTTCTTATGAGATTGTTCACTTTATAATTGAGATCATCCTCTTCTTTCAAAACATACACTCCACCTCTATCCTTAGATTGAGTCGGCCTAGACGTGGTGTTCAAATTTGGGTAATGGTCCCATGATTGTGTTTTTTCAGCAAGTCCATCGAGGTAATCCCATACCCCATCGACATTTTTATTTATGAATTCTCCATTACACATTGTCTCGACCATTTGGCGCATGGCGGATGTTAGTCCATTTTAGAAAAAATTTGTAATGCACCACGTTTCAAAGCCATGTTGTGGGCATGAACTAACAAGATCTTTGAACCTTTCCCAACATTGGAAGAACATTTCGCCTTCCTTTTGGGCGAAGTTCATGATTGCTTTTCTGAGAGTAATCGTTTTATGATGTGGGAAATTTTTCTTTATGAATTCCCTTTGTATATCATTCCATGTGCCAATAGATCTAGGACGCAGTGAATGTAACCATGTCCTAGCTTTCTCCTTCAAAGAAAAGGGAAAGAGTTTCAACCTGACTGTGTCCTCAAACACGTTTTGAAAGTACAAAGTGGTTATGATCTCATCAAACTCTTTCAGATGTAGATACGGTTCTTCAGATTCAAGCCCATGAAATTTAAGGAGTTGGATTACCCCTGGCTTGATATCCATATGTCCTGTATTCTCAGGAAAAACTATACACGAGGGCATGCTCATCCCCGCCGGTTATAAATAATCCCGTAAAGTACGAGGCGGGGGTGCCTGATGCACCTCATTCTCATCATGTACTTCCTCAACCCTAGCTTGAGGTAGTGCTTGAGGTTGATTTGCAGCCATAACCTCAATTAACTCAGGGGAGTTCGAGCGATGTCTAGTCTTGCGATGAACAGTTAACCCCTCAACTAATCCTCCTTCGGTCAAGAGACGCCGAGTGTTGTCACGAGCCCACTTGGGCAGGAAACACTCGCAGCCCTCGATTCAAGTTCTAAACCTAATTCTAAGAAGGGAAATAAGAATCTACAAAGAAAGAGAGGTTTGGAAGGAAGTTACCAAATTGGAATCCCCAAGTTAAAAACCTGTAAAACAAAACAAAACAAGTTAGCTTCTAAAAATAGTAAGTCTAAGATTAGAAAGTTCCTAAAAAGAAAGATAGCAATCACTAGTTTCTAAAAGAGAAAATTCTAAAACAATAAATCCTAAACTAAGAAGTAAGTTAAAGAAATCTAGAAATTAGAAAGAACTTACTGAATTAGAAATTTCTATCTTAAAAACCTATAAAACAGGAAAGTTAGTTTCTAAACAGAAAATTTCTAAAATAAAATAGGAAACAAGTTAGATTCTAAAAGAGTTAGAATTAGAAATTACCTAAAAAGGAAGACAAATCCTACTCTATAAATAGAAAGGAAAAAATTAAGAAGGAAGTTACCAATTTAGAAGACTATTAGAGTCTACAAAACAAGAGAATTGGTTTAGTTTCTAAAAATGAAACAAAAACTATCTAACACTTAAAGAAATTAGAAAGTTACTAAAAATAAGAAATTTCTAAAAGGAAAGCCTGAAAATTCTAAAACTAAAAATCCTAAAAATTAAAAGAGTCCTAATCTTACACTAATCCTAATATCAATTAAATTCAAAAAATCATAGCCGTCAATCCTCGGCAACGGCGCCCAAAACTTGTTCACTCCCCAAGTGTAGGGTTGTGATGTAGTAATAAACTCAGTAAGACCGAGGTCGAATCCCAAGGGACTGAAACCTGTACGTAATCTGAAACTAAATATAACTAGAACTAGACTAAGATGAAATATAAGTTGATTGTAATTTGAGGAATAATGATGGAAGAATTATCTAAAACTTTAAAGAATTTAGAGGTAAGAAACTAGGGATTCAGAGGATCCACTTGTAGAGATCAGGGAGATCTTACGCCTGCTTCACAAATCATGGAAATTAACTGAACTGTTGTTGATATAGTTTTCAAGAGATGAAAGGTATATGAATTAGAATGGATTCCATCACCAAACCATGCCCAAGAGGCAAAGCAAACAATAGAATTAAACTAATTACCAACAAAGCAACATGCTATGAGGGTTAGGAAGGGTACTGTCATCCGACCATGCCCAGGAGACGATGGTGAACAACAGGGCTTCCTGACGTCATAAATATAAAAAGGAGAAAGAAATACTCAAAGCCATCGCATATCTATTGTAATTTTAGTCACAACAAACCATTAAAAACTGAAAGTATTCCCTTAATAATCAACTAAAATCAACTTCAATTCATAAATTAAATTAAAAGCATAAAATAGAATCTCCCATCTCACTACAAGCTTCACCTCTTAGCCCTAGCTAAGAGGTTTAGCCCGACATCATGCGACTAATCACAATTAAAAGAAAAGAAAAGAACATAGAAATAATAAAGAATACTCTCTTTCTGTCATTTGCACCTTCTGGCTCCCTCCAACTGAATGATGCCTGTCTTCTTTCTTTCTTCTCTTTCTATATAGTCGGGCAGGGTCAGCCATGAGAACTTCCGCACTCCATGCAGAAGTTTTACGCAACAGGGGAAGTCGGTGCGGAGGTTTTACGCACTCCCTGTAACGGTCTTGCGCTGAGGTGAAAGTGAGGCCCATTATCAGGGATTGCCAAGAAATCTAATCCATTCATTGAATTGCCCTCGAAAATTCAGTAAAACTAGACAGTTTTTAGACTAAATTTGGTGTGTCCCACCCATCTTTTCCATTACACCATCAGTCTTCTATTTGGACGAATGGAGACCGATCTTCGTGGTTCCCTAGAATGTTTCAATTAAGTTAGAGTGAGAGGACCTGTGAGCTCCTGATGGACGGTTCCGATTAAACCATTTTTGTACAATGCTGGCCCAGGAAGGAAAACTGCAATCCGTTTGCGAAACAGCGAAACAGAGCACTCCATGCGTCTTGCGATGAGGTTGGCGGGGCCCACTTCTTGATTTTAGGTACAAGATCCACGCCGTCCATTAAAATATCCTCAAAAAACCGTTCAGTAATGGACTGTTTTGGCTCGAATTCGGTGTGTCCCACTGGTTGTTTCTCGCTGCCGTCTGTTAGATGCAGTGATGTTGTTTCCCAGTGTACGCGTGCTTAGATCCGAAAACCTACCATGTGTACGGTCGGTTTTACCTGCTGAGTGAAATGAACGGTCTGGATCATAAACCTAGATGATGATTGTGGCCCACCTGCACCCAACCGCAACTCCCTGTTGCGTAGTAGAAAAACGGAAGTTTCCATTTTTAGGAAGGAAGTCGAGTCAGTGTTTGCTGACCGGCTTGGTTCGTTTGGTGCACGGCGAGTGCTCATGTGCACTATACACATGCCACACCAGTTGGGGTCCACTGCAATGTGCTCAGAAAATTTGCTCTGTCTAACTTGTTTTTCATATAATTTATACGGTTGAGACCAAAATTGAAATATTGCCAGATATCAGGTGGGCCCCACTTTCAGGAATTTAGGGGCTGATCTGCCCGTTGGGCCACTTCTACAAGGGTCGAACTGCTGAAAATCGACGTTTACGGTTTATTTGAGGTCTTCCGGCCATATATGAAAATTTGAGCTGAATGGATGGTGGGAACCCTGTGATCTTGCATTCTCTACTAATTTTAGGCCACTCGAGCTTTAGTTTCTCGATTTTCTCGGATCCCTGGCGTGTAATTCAGTTGATCTTAGTCCCCTGGGGTCTGTCCCTTGCTCTGGTTACTTCAGGGCGTCAAATTCACGCTTTTAATACTATTTTTTCAGTCAACGCTCCTAATTACACCCTGCAACCAAAACAAGCTTAAAATAGGCCATTAAACCGTGTCATGTTAGTAAATTTAGGTAATAACCGGGGTCTAATATGCAATATTTGACCCTCAACACCGTGGAAGCCCTCTTCTTCCCCATGAGAGAAAGAAGCGTGGAAATAGAGAAAATATCCGTTACAAGCTCGAAAAGAGCCATTAGAGTGAAATAAGGTGGAGGGATAGGATGAGTTGCTGGACTTTGAGATTTTTGAGACACAAAGGAGTATTTGTGTACTCAAATGAGAGGGATTAAGGGAGATAAGTAGTTGTGGAAGATGGATTTGAGAGAATAGTGGAGGCGATGCAAGAAAAGGGAAGAAGAAGAGATTGGAGGGGTGATTTGAGAGGGGGAAAAGGGATTTGTAGAGGAAAAGGAAAGCTTGGAGGTGTGTAAGAGGGAAGAGGGGAGCAAACTAGAGGGATATAGGGATCCCCACGTGATTCAGTTGGCCCCACAAGTGTCATCCCGCTGCAGCCAGACAGGCACAGACCGGGCAATCAGTGAGGCCTCGCCGATCTGGTGATGCCATTGTCAGTCCCTAGACTCCCTAGCGAGGGCTCACCCCAGGGGCGATGCCATCACCCCCGGGTTGTCGTATGTGTGTGAGGTCCACCTTGGTTCCCCTGATTTGTACCGATTGGGCCCCCAATCCCTTTGAGTCATTTCGAATTCCATCTCACGTATATTCGCACCTTTCGGGTTGTGTGGATGTTGAATGGGTTGAATTTTGGTCTAAACCCGTCAATTGACGGTCTAGAAAGATCCGGGGCCACCATGCATGATCACAGATGTGTACGGACCTCAATTTCAACGGTCAGTCTCACCCGATGGTGAAACTGAAAATCCTATGATTGTTTGTACGTTTCGTCGTACCCTCCTAAGTCAAAGTATGTCAGTATGCGTCATGTTACCATAACCCAGGTCCAGTTTTATCCAAATCATTCTCTGATACCAACTTGTAATGCCCTGAAAATTGGGGGTCGAGTAGGAGCCCAACTCCCGAGTTCCAACTCATCACTTATACAACATAGATAATGATGATTAAATGTTGTCTATATTAGCACATTAAACATGAATGAGATTAAGCCAAAACAGCATATCATACTCCAGAGATGATTAAATTTAAGCAAGCGAATGACTGTGATAGATATATAAGGAACATATACGTGTTTCGTAACCCTCAGAGTATGATGGTATTACTGGGCTGAATAAATACATATTTGTTCCAAAGATACAAAATAACAAAATGTGAATGTCCAACTAATCATATAACCCTACAATCCCGTCGACCGGAACGGTCTACATAGACCCGCCGGATAACTGCATGTATGAGAATTCCTCCTCATCATCATAGAAATCTGGCTCCACTTCGTAAGCATTACCATCATCTGCAACTACAACAGGGTCTGGTCGGTGTTTAAAGCACCGTCCCATAATGTGGGAGTGAGTGATCAACTTAGTGGAGCTATAAAGCAAAGGTTAATATGCTATCAATTCAGTCAAGTAGTGATGATTAAGTAGTACAACACTCATGTCCTAAATACTCTTATTAATGCAAGGATGATATGCGATAATGATGTATGCCCTCGCTTGCACTCCCTCTGCGACATCATCTCACGATCGCGGTATGCAATACTCCCGCCGTGCTCCACTCCAACGCCAAAGGCACATGCAATGCGGTGCATGTACGTAATTAGCCAAGTTCTTAATTAGGCATATTCATACAACATAGTTGGGAAGCTAAGGTACCTCCCTTATATCAATTCCTAAATAATGATCCATCTAGGGTCGTCAATCCTAGTTAGTCTCATACGATAGGCAGTTCCAGATCGCTACGGAGCAGCTCGTCACCTCAGCGCTGGCCTGGTTTATACTCGAGGTTACTACGGAATGGCTCGTCATCTTAACGTAGTCCTAGTAATACTCGAGATCACTACGGGCTCATCACCTGATTGTAGTTCGAAAGCTTGAATACAGAGTCTCATAGCACCGTGTTCGGTTCACGAGTTGGTTAGGTCACTGGTCACTACGGGGAGGCTCGTCGCCCCAGCGTAGCCGACAGCTTGACCACGGTGTCCCATACCACCATGCCCGGCTCATGAGTCTTAGCGGATCGAGGTACCAAGGTTGAACGGGCTTTTCACTGGTGAGTTTGGTACCTTAGATTCAAGCAGTAGCGTCCATACATGGTGAACATACATTGAGCCAACCGGGTTACTTGACAAGCTCGACTGGTACGGGCGTACGTTGAATTAATCGACATAGAGTGCATGAGCATTCCGTGTGGCCTAACCACTGTCGATAATTATCGTGCGACTCGGATTCATCGGACATATTCGTCATGGCTAAACAGTTCGGCCACCTATCGTAGACCGTTACCGATTGCCTGGACTACATTGTAGCCCCAATCACACTCCAAACAATAACATTCATATGTGATAATCAAAGACAGCATGTGACATTCAAATCTAAATATAAATCCTATTTGAGCATTTCAACAATCACATTCTACACATGTTATCATACATAGGCATTTCATCTGTAAATCAAATAGTAGTAAGATAGGTTACATATAGGAAACTGTAACTATGTATAAGGGAATTGGGATTCCTATCTCAACACCCTCATCAAATACATTACATTAAGCATTTTCTCATTCAGGCATTTCATCAAACACTTAAACTATACATATTACATACACGTAATAAATTAGTTAAAACATATATCATAGCAAATCCTTTTACAAAGGAGTTGTCACGCGTACAACAATCACGTATTCCCAAGCATCAATCGTAACAAGCACCAATCATAATTCCATATTCATTCAGACATTCAACAAACATATAAAATGCATTATTTTCAACATAGTTAATATATATGTGTAATATACGGAAAACATCGTAACTAAGCACATGTGATAGCAATCAAGTTAGTCGTAAATCATTAACTGACATCGAGAGCCTTGAAAACCATAACGTAAACGTTTATAGTCCGCACCTTTTGTCGATAGACTCATAACGAACTTAGTTTAAACACTAAGTCTTTGTCTGTGACACAACGGCAACCTATAGCATGAAATAGGTTAGCAATTTCACCATTAACTCTATATGAATCCCTAGAACAGATTAGGGTTAGGATTCCTTACCCAAAAATGGAACCAGAATCACCAGTATAACGACATGGTAGGGGTGGTTACGCACGTGTAGTGGTGGGATCGAATCCCAATAACAAACCCTCACTCTCTCTCTCTCTTCTCCTCACTTTCTTCTTCTCTTTTCTCACTTCTCTCTCCTAAGGTTTTAAAATTCATATGGCAAGGGAGAGAGAGGGTTTAAGGCCCTTATATAGGCCTAGAACTGATAGGAATGGCCCTAGGGCCATGGTATACTTAGGTTATAGACAAATAGTGGAGGCCCTTTTTCTGCGTACGGTCTAGAGTAAGTCCCTTGACATTGGATCTAGGTCAAGTTAAGTTTTCGGTCCAATCGGATTTGTGGATCGACCGTGGCGGACCAATTCCAATTCAACGATCGTCGGCACTCGATCAGGGCCACAAGTAAACTGACCTGTGTAGGGAAATTTTCCTGATCCGAGGGTGTATTTGGGCCAGATTCTGACAGTCTAAAAGCTTAAATTTTTGCCTGCAAGCGAATGGCCCAAATCACTTAAATCTGAGTTCACTTTCTAAAGATATTCGCATTTCTCACACACTTCGCTTCGAGCTCAAGTTATGCATATATGGATACTATCAAGACTTGATTTCCGAGATGGTTGTCAAGCCCAGTAAGGCAGTCATAACCGTATAGTTCTGTGGTAATTGGACTTTTGACGTGCTGTCTAGGTCCGATTCAGAGTTTCAAAGTGCTCCTGAGAGCAACTGGGTTTAGAGATTCATCCTAGGTTTTTAGGCAATGTAGCGCTAGCGATTCTGCTAATTTTAAGTCTTGCAGTTCGTATTTAAGGTGGTTCAAGCTAAATTCACAACTAATCTAGGTTAACACTTAGTTAATTCTCATCTAATTTCTTATGGATTTGGTCCTGAGTGATTTCTGCCTAAGGTGGTACTCGAGTCTTTGTACGGATTTTTCCGAGATGTTACAGGAATTGACCGTGAAATGCATGGAATTGACCGTGAAGTGAAGGGGTATCGCCGAAAATGACCATGAAATGCATGCAATGGACCGTGAAGTGAAGGGAATTGACCGTGAAATGCATGGAATTGACCATGAAGTGAAGGGAATTGATCGTGAAATGCATGGAATTGACCGTGAAGTGAAGGGGAATCGCCGAAAATGACCGTGAAATGCATAGAATTGACCGTGAAGTGAAGGGAATCGCCAAAAATGACCGTGAAATGCATGGAATTGACTGTGAAGTGAAGGGAATTGACTGTGAAATGCATTGAATTGACCGTGAAATGAAGGAAGTTGACCGTGAAATGCATGGAATTGACCGTGAAATACATGGAATTGACCGTGAAATGAAGGGGATTGACCGTGAAATGAATTAGATTGACCATAAAGTGAAGGGAATTGACCGTTAAATGCATGGAATTGACTGTGAACTGAAGGGAATTGACCGTGAAATGCACAGAAATGACCATGAAGTGAAGGGAATCGTCGGGATTGACCGTGAAATGCATGGAATTGACCATGAAGTGAAGGGAATTGACTGTGTGAAATGCATAGAATTGACCGTGAAGTAAAGAGAATTGATCGTGTAATGCATGGAATCTACTTGAAGTGAAGGGGAATTGCCGGAATTGACCATGAAATGCATGGAATTGACGTGAATGCGCGGAATTGACCGTGAAGTGAAGGGAATTGACCATGAAATACATGGAAATGACCGTGAAGTGAAGCGAAATCGCCGGAATTGACCATGAAATGCATGGAAATGACCATGAAATGAAGGGAATTGACCATGAAATGCATGAAAATGACCGTGAAGTGAAGCGGTATCACCGGAATTGACCGTGAAATGCATGGAAGGGACGACCTCGTTCGGCTGAAAGCTGTTTGGGCTCCACTTCTTTATATCGGACCCATTGAAAGCAATTAGCGTGAAGATCAATGTAGAGGATGTATGTGAGATAATTTCGGAGGGTCTAATGTTAAATTCTTCGAATTGCTGTAATTAAGAATCTATAGTTTCCTCAAGATGTTTGGGTGAAAAACAAAATCACAGGATAAATCTATAACTCAGGTATGGCCCAAAGAGCTTTGAGGGGGAACGGGGTCGACCCCATCTGGACCCGGTCGATTTCACGGTCAATTACATGCATTTCATGGTCAATCCCGATGATTCCCCTTCACTTCACGGTCAATTTCATGCATTTCACGGTCAATTCCCTTCAATTCATAGTCATTTCCATTCATTTCACAGCCAATTCCCTTCACTTCACAGTCAATTCCCTTCACTTCACAATCAATTCCCTTCACTTCATGGTCAATCCCGACGATTCCTCTTCACTTCACAGTCAATTCCATGCATTTCATAGTCAATTCCCATCACTTCACGGTCATTTCCATTCATTTCACGGTCAACTCCCTTCACTGCACTGTCAATTTCATGCATTTCATGGTCAAGATATTTTTAAGATATGTGTAGATTTTAGAATATGGCATTTTTATTACAATTTTCACAATCATTTCACTTTACTTCACGGTCAATTCCATGCATTTCCCTTCACTTCATGGTCATTTCCATGCATTTCACTTCACTTCATGGTCATTTCCCTTCACTTCACGGTCAATTCGATGCATTTCACGGTCAATTCCCTTCACGTCACGGTCATTTCCATGCATTTCACGGTCAATTTTCGAATCCGCTTCACTTCACGATCAATTCCATGAATTTCACGGTTAATTCAATGCATTTCATGGTCAATTCCCTTCACTTCACGGTCAATTCCATGCATTTCACGGTCAATTTAGGCGAATCCACTTCACTTCACGGTCAATTCCATGCATTTCACGGTCATTTCCCTTCACTTCAGGGTCAATTCCCTCCACTTCACAGTCATTTCCATGCATTTCACGGGCAATTTCGGCGAATCCGCTTCACTTCACGGTCAATTCCAAGCATTTCACGGTCATTTCCATTCACTTCACAGTCAATTCGATGCATTTCACGATCAATTCCCTTCACTTCACAGTCAATTCAATGCATTTCATGGCCAATTCCCTTCACTTCACGGTCATTTACATCCATTTCAATATCAATTTAGGCAAATCCGCTTCACTTCACTGTCAATTCCATGCATTTCACGGTCATTTCCCTTCAGTGCATGATCAATTCGATGCATTTCACAGTCAATTCCCTCCACTTCATGGTCATTTCCATTAATTTCACAGTCAATTTCGGCGTGTCTGTTCCACTTCATGTTCAATTCCATGCATTTCACGGCCATTTCCCTTCACTTTATGGTCAATTCGATGCATTTCATGGTCAATTCCCTTCACTTCACGGTCATTTCCATGCATTTCACAGTAATTTAGGCGAATCCACTTCACTTCACGGTCAATTCCATGCATTTCACAGTCATTTCCCTTCACTAGACTATCAATTCGATGCATTTCACGATCAGTTCCCTTCACTTTATAGTCATTTCCCTTCACTTCACGGTCAATTCGATGCATTTCACTGTCAATTTCCTTCACTTCACGGTCATTTTCATGCATTTCATGGTCAATTTAGGCGAATCTGCTTCACTTCATGGTCAATCCCATGCATTTCACGGTCATTTCCCTTCACTTGGTCAATTTGACGCATTTCACGGTCAATTCCCTCCACTTCACGGTCATTTCTATGCATTTCATGGAAAATTTCGGCGAATCCGCTTCACTTCACAGTCAATTCCATGCATTTCATGGTCATTTCCTTCACTTCACAGTCAATTCGATGAATTTGCGATCAACTCCCTTCACTTCACGGTCATTTTCATGCATTTCACAGTCAATTTCGGCGAATCTGCTTCATTTCGTGGTCAATTCCAAGCATTTCTTGGTCATTTCCCTTCACTTCGTGGTCAATTCGATGAATTTCACGATCAATTCCCTTCACTTCATGGTCATTACCCTTCACTTCACAGTCAATTCAATGCATTTCATGGTCAATTCCCTTCACTTCACCGTCATTTCCATTCATTACCCGTTCAATTTATGCAAATCCACTTTATTTCATGGTCAATTCCTTGCATTTCACGGTCATTTCCCTTCATTGCACGGTCAATTTGATACATTTCACAGTCAATTCCCTCCACTTCATGGTCATTTCCATGCATTTCATAGTCAATTTTGGCAAATCCGTTTCACTTCATGGTCAAGTCCATCCATTTCACGGCCATTCCTTCACCTTCACCTCACTGTCAATTCGATGCATTTCATGGTGAATTCCCTTCACTTTACGGTCATTTCCATGCATTTCACGGTCAATTTAGGTGAATTTGCTTCACTTCACGGTCAATTCCAAGCATTTCACCGTCATTTCCCTTCACTTCACGGTCAATTCGATGCATTTCACGGTTAATTCCCTCCACTTCACGGTCATTTCCATGCATTTCACGGTCAATTTAGGCGAATCTGCTTCACTTCATGATCAATTCCATGCATTTCACGGTCATTTCCCTTCACTTCACGGTCAGTTCGATACATTTCACAGTCAATTCCCTCCACTTCACGGTCATTTCCATGCATTTCACGGTCAGTTTCGCTGAATCCGCTTCACTTCACGGTCAATACCATGCATTTCACGGTTATTTCCCTTCACTTCACAGTCAATTCTATGCAATTCACGGTCAATTCCCTTCACTTCACGGTCATTTTCATGCATTTGACAATCAATTTCGGCGAATCCTCTTCACTTCAAGGTCAATTCCATGCATTTCATGGTCATTTCCCTTCACTTCACGGTCAATTTATTCACGGTCAATTCCCTTCACTTCACTGTCATTTTCATGCATTTCACAGTCAATTTAGGCAAATCTGCTTCACCTCAAGGTCAATTCCATGCATTTCACGGTCATTTCCCTTCACTTCACAGTCAATACGATGCATTTCACGATCAATTCCCTTCACTTCATGGTTAATTTGATGCATTTCATGGTCAATTCCCTTCACTTCACGGTCATTTCCAAGCATTTCACGATCAATTTAGGCAAATCTTATTTACATCACAGTCAATTCCATCTATTTCACAGTCATTTCCCTTCACTTCACGGTCCATTTGATGCGTTTCACACTCAATTCCCTCCACTTCACGGTCAATTCCATGCATTTCACGATCAATTTCGGCAAATTCGCTTCACTTCATGCTCAATTCCATGCATTTCACGGTCATTTCCCTTCACTTCACTGTCAATTCGATGCATTTCACGGTCAATTCCCTTCACTTCATGGTCATTTCACTTCACTTCACGGTCAATTCGATGCATTTCACAGTCAATTCCCTTCACTTCACGGTCATTTTCATGCTTTTCACGGTCAATTTAGGCGAATCTGCTTCACTTCATGGTCAATTCCATGCATTTCACGGTCATTTCCCTTCACTTCTTGGTCAATTTGACGCATTTCACGGTCAATTCCCTCCACTTCACGGTCATTTCCATGCATTTCACGGTCAATTTAGACGAATACGCTTCACTTCACGGTCAATTCCATGCATTTCACGGTCATTTCCCTTCACTTCATGGTTAATTCGATGAATTTCACAGTCAATTCTCTTCACTTCGCGGTCATTTTCAGGCATTCGATGCATTTCACGGTCATTTCCCTTCACTTCACTGTCAATTCGATGCGTTTCACGGTCAATTCCCTTCACTTCATGGTCATTTCCATTCACTTCACGGTCAATTTGATGCATTTCACGGTAAATTTCCTTTCACTTCACGATCAATTTGATGCATTTCACGGTTAATTCCCTTCACTTCACGGTCATTTCCATTCATTTCACGGTCAATTTAGGCAAATTTGCTTCACTTCACGGTCAATTCCATGCATTTCATAATCATTTCCCTTCACTTCATGGTCAATACGATGCATTTCACGGTCATTTCCCTTCACTTCACGGTCAATTTTATGCATTTCATGGTCAATTCCCTCCACTTCATGGTTAATTCCATGCATTTCAGGATCAATTTTGGTGAATTCACTTCACTTGTCGGTCAATTCCATGCATTTCACGGTCATTTCCCTTCACTTCACTGTCAATTCGATGCGTTTCACGGTCATTTCCCTTCACTTCACTGTCAATTCGATGCATTTCACGGTCATTTTCCTTCACTTCATTGTTAATTCGATGCATTTCACGGTCAATTTCCTTCACGGTCATTTCCCTTCACTTCATAGTCAATTCGATGCATTTCACGGTCAATTCCCTTCACTTCACAATCAATTACATGCATTTCACGGTCAATTTAGGTGAATCTGCTTCACTTCATGATCAATTCCATGCATTTCACGGTCATTTCCCTTCATTTCACGGTCAGTTCGATGCGTTTCACGGTCAATTTCGTCCACTTCACGGTCATTTCCATGCATTTCACGGTCAATTTCGGTGAATCTGCTTCACTTCACGGTCAATTCCATGCATTTCACGATTATTTCCCTTCACTTCACGGTCTATTCGATGTATTTCACGGTCAATTCCCTTCACTTCACAGTCATTTTCATGCATTTCACGGTCAATTTCGGCGAATCCGCTTCACTTCACAGTCAATTCCATGCATTTCACGGTCATTTCCCTTCACTTCACTGTCAATTCGATGCATTTCACGGTCAATTCCCTTCACTTCATGGTCATTTCACTTCACTTCACGGTCAATTCGATGCATTTCACAGTCAATTCCATTCACTTCACGGTCATTTTCATGTATTTCACGGTCAATTTAGGCGAATCTGCTTCACTTCATGGTCAATTCCATGCATTTCACGGTCATTTCCCTTCACTTCTTGGTCAATTTGACGCATTTCACGGTCAATTCCCTCCACTTCACGGTCATTTCCATGCATTTCACGGTCAATTTAGACGAATACGCTTCACTTCACGGTCAATTCCATGCATTTCACGGTCATTTCCCTTCACTTCATGGTCAATTCGATGAATTTCACAGTCAATTCCCTTCACTTCACGGTCATTTTCAGGCATTTCACGGTCAATTTCGGCGAATCCGCTTCTCTTCACGGTCAATTCCAAGCATTTCACGGTCATTTCCTTTCACTTCACGGTCAATTTGATGCATTTCACGGTCAATTCCCTTCACTTCATGGTCATTTCCCTTCACTTCACGGTCAATTCAATGCATTTCATAGTTAATTCCCTTCACATCACGGTCATTTCCATGCATTTCACGATCAATTTAGGCAAATCCGCTTCACTTCACGGTCAATTCCTTGCATTTCACGGTCATTTCCCTTCACTTCACGGTCAATTCGATGCGTTTCACAGTCAATTCCCTCCACTTCACGGTCATTTCCATGGATTTCATAGTCAAATTCGGAAATCCGTTTCACTCAGTGGTCAAGTCCATGCATTTCACGACCATTTCCCTTCGCCTCACGGTCAATTCGATGCATTTCTGGTCAATTCCCTTCACTTCACTGTCATTTCCATGCATTTCACGGTTAATTTAGGCGAATCTGCTTCACTTCATGATCAATTCCATGCATTTCACGGTCATTTCCCTTCACTTCACGGTCAATTCGATGCATTTCACGGTCAATTCCCTCCACTTCATGGTCATTTCCATGCATTTCAAGTCAGTTTCGGTGAATCCGCTTCACTTCACGGTCAATTCCATGCACTTCACAGTCAATTCCATGCATTTCACGTTATTTCCCAAACACTTCACAGTCTGCAGTCAATTCGATGCATTTCACGGTCAATTCCGTTCACTTCACGGTCAATTCGAAGCATTTCACGGTCAATTCCCTTTACTTCACGGTTATTTTCATGCATTCCACGGTCAATTTCGGCGAATCCGCTTCACTTCACGGTCAATTCCTTGCATTTCTTGGTCATTTCCCTTCACTTCACGATCAATTCGATGCATTTCACGGTTAATTCCCTTCACTTCACGGTCATTTCCATTCATTTCACGGTCAATTTAGGCAAATTTGCTTCACTTCACGGTCAATTCCATGCATTTCCCAATCATTTCCCTTCACTTCATGGTCAATACGATGCATTTCACGGCCATTTCCCTTCACTTCACGGTCAATTTTATGCATTTCATGGTCAATTCCCTCCACTTCATGGTATTCCATGCATTTCACGATCAATTTGGTGGTGAATTCGCTTCACTTGTCGGTCAATTCCATGCATTTCACGGTCATTTCCCTTCACTTCACTGTCAATTCGATGCGTTTCACGGTCAATTCCCTTCACTTCATGGTCATTTCCCTTCACTTCACGGTCAATTCGATGCATTTCACGGTAAATTTCCTTCACTTCACAGGTCATTCCAAGCATTCACAGTCAATTTAGCTGAATCTGATTCACTTCCTGGTCAATTCAATGCATTTCACGGTCATTTCCCTTCACTTCACGGTCAATTTGATGCATTTCACGGTCAATTCCCTCCACTTCACGGTCATTTCCATGCATTTCATGGTCAATTTCGATGAATCCGCTTCACTTCACGATCAATTCCATGCATTTCACGGTCATTTCCCTTCACCTCACGGTCAATTCGATGCATTTCACGGTCAATTTCCTACACTTCACGATGATTTTCATGCATTTCACGATCAATTTAGGCGAATCTGCTTCAGTTCACGGTCAATTCGATGCATTTCATGGTCAATTCCCTTCACTTTATGGTAAATTCGAAGCATTTCAAGGTCAATTCCCTTCACTTCACTATCATTTCCAGGCATTTCACGGTCAATTTAGGCGAATCTGCTTCACTTCACGGTTAATTCCATGCATTTCACGGTCATTTCCCTTCACTTCACAGTCAATTCGATGCATTTCACTATCAATTTCCTGCACTTCATGGTCAATTCCATGCATTTCACGATCAATTTCGGCGAATCCGCTTCACTTCACGGTCAATTCGATGCATTTCACGGTCATTTTCCTTCACTTCATTGTTAATTCGATGCATTTCACGGTCAATTCCCTTCACAGTCATTTCCCTTCACTTCATAGTCAATGCGATGCATTTCACGATCAATTCCCTTCACTTCACAGTCATTTACATGCATTTCACGGTCAATTTAGGTGAATCTGCTTCACTTCATGATCAATTCCATGCATTTCACGGTCAATTTAGACGAATACGCTTCACTTCACGGTCAATTCCATGCATTTCACGGTCATTTCCCTTCACTTCATGGTCAATTCGATGAATTTCACAGTCAATTCCTTCACTTCACGGTCATTTCAGGCATTTCACGGTCAATTTCGGCGAATCCGCTTCTCTTCACGGTCAATTCCAAGCATTTCACGGTCATTTCCTTTCACTTCACGTCAATTTGATGCATTTCACGGTCAATTCCCTTCACTTCATGGTCATTTCCCTTCACTTCACGGTCAATTCAATGCATTTCATAGTTAATTCCCTTCACATCACGGTCATTTCCATGCATTTCACGATCAATTTAGGCAAATCCGCTTCACTCACGGGTCAATTCTTGCATTTCACGGTCATTTCCTTCACTTCACGGTCAATTCGATGCGTTTCACAGTCAATTCCCTCAACTTCATGGTCATTTCCATGGATTTCATAGTCAAATTCGGGAATCCGTTTCACTGCGTGGTCAAGTCCATGCATTTCACGTCATTTCCCTTCACCTCACGGTCAATTCGATGCATTTCTTGGTCAATTCCCTTCACTTCACTGTCATTTCATGCATTTCATAGTCAATTTAGCGCGAATTCGCTTCACTTCACGGTCAATTCCGCATTTACCGGTCATTTCCCTTCACTTCACGGTCAATTCGATGCATTTCACGGTCAATTCCCTCCACTTCACGATCATTTCCATGCATTTCACGGTTAATTTAGGCGAATCTGCTTCACTTCATGATCAATTCCATGCATTTCACGGTCATTTCCCTTCACTTCACGGTCAGTTCGATGCATTTCACGGTCAATTCCCTCCACTTCACGGTCATTTCCATGCATTTCACAGTCAGTTTCGGTGAATCCGCTTCACTTCACGGTCAATTCCATGCATTCACAGTCAATTCCATGCATTCACGTTATTTCCCTACACTTCACAGTCAATTCGATGCATTTCACGGTCAATTCCGTTCACTTCACGGTCAATTCGAAGCATTTCACGGTCAATTCCCTTACTTCACGGTTATTTCATGCATTTCACGGTCAATTTCGGCGAATCCGCTTCACTTCACGGTCAATTCCTTGCATTTACGGTCATTTCCCTTCACTTCACGATCAATTTGATGCATTTCACGGTTAATTCCCTTCACTTCACGGTCATTTCCATTCATTTCACGGTCAATTTAGGCAAATTTGCTTCACTTCACGGTCAATTCCAAGCATTTCCCATTCATTTCCCTTCACTTCATGGTCAATACGATGCATTTCACGGCCATTTCCCTTCACTTCACGGTCAATTTTATGCATTTCATGGTCAATTCCCTCCACTTCATGGTTAATTCCATGCATTTCAGGATCAATTTTGGTGAATTCGCTTCACTTGTCGGTCAATCCCATGCATTTCACGGTCATTTCCCTTCACTTCACTATCAATTCGATGCGTTTCACGGTCAATTCCCTTCACTTGATGGTCATTTCCCTTCACTTCACGGCCAATTCGATGCATTCCACGGTAAATTTCCTTCACTTCACGGTCATTTTCAAGCATTTCATAGTCAATTTAGCCGAATCTGATTCACTTCCTGGTCAATTCAATGCATTTCACGGTCATTTCCCTTCACTTCACGGTCAATTTGAAGCATTTCACGGTCAATTCCCTCCACTTCACGGTCATTTCCATGCATTTCATGGTTAATTTTGATGAATCCGCTTCACTTCATGATCAATTCCATGCATTTCACGGTCATTTCCCTTCACCTCACGGTCAATTCGATGTATTTCACGGTCAATTTCCTACACTTCACGATGATTTTCATGCATTTCACGGTCAATTTAGGCGAATCTGCTTCACTTCACGGTCAATTCCATGCAGTTCACGGTCATTTCCCTTCACTTCACGGTTAATTCGATGCATTTCATGGTCAATTCCCTTCACTTTATGGTAAATTCGATGCATTTCAAGGTCAATTCCCTTCACTTCACTGTCATTTCCAGGCATTTCACGGTCAATTTAGGCGAATCTGCTTCACTTCACGGTTAATTCCATGCATTTCACGGTCATTTCCCTTCACTTCATAGTCAATTCGATGCATTTCACTATCAATTTCCTGCACTTCATGGTCAATTTCATGCATTTCACGATCAATTTCGGCGAATCCGCTTCACTTCACGGTCAATTCGATGTATTTCACTGTCATTTTCCTTCACTTCATTGTTAATTCGATGCATTTCACGGTCATTTCCCTTCACTTCATAGTCAATTCGATGCATTTCACGGTCAATTCCCTTCACTTCACAGTCATTTACATGCATTTCACGGTCAATTTAGGTGAATCTGCTTCACTTCATGATCAATTCCATGCATTTCACGGTCATTTCCCTTCATTTCACGGTCAGTTCGATGCGTTTCACGGTCAATTTCGTCCACTTCACGGTCATTTCCATGCATTTCGCGGTCAATTTCGGTGAATCTGCTTCACTTCACGGTCAATTCGATGCAATTCACGATTACTTCCCTTCACTTCACGGTCTATTCGATGTATTTCACGGTCAATTCCCTTCACTTCACAGTCTTTTTCATGCATTTCACGGTCAATTTCGGCGAATCCGCTTCACTTCACAGTCAATTCCATGCATTTCACGGTCATTTCCCTTCACTTCACTGTCAATTCGATGCATTTCACGGTCAATTCCCTTCACTTCATGTCATTTTCACTTCACTTCACGGTCAATTCGATGCATTTCACGTCAATTCCATTCACTTCACGGTCATTTTCATGTATTTCACGGTCAATTTAGGCGAATCTGCTTCACTTCATGGTCAATTCCATGCATTACACGGTCATTTCCCGTCACTTCTTGGTCAATTTGACGCATTTCACGGTCAATTCCCTCCACTTCACGGTCATTTCCATGCATTTCACGGTCAATTTAGACGAATACGCTTCACTTCACGGTCAATTCCATGCATTTCACGGTCATTTCCCTTCACTTCATGGTTAATTCGATGAATTTCACAGTCAATTCCCTTCACTTCACGGTCATTTTCAGGCATTTCACGGTCAATTTCGGCGAATCTGCTTCTCTTCACGGTCAATTCCAAGCATTTCACGGTCATTTCCTTTCACTTCACGGTCAATTTGATGCATTCACGGTCAATTCGCTTCACTTCATGGTCATTTCCCTTCACTTCACGGTCAATTCAAGCATTTCATAGTTAATTCCCTTCAC